>WEKY01043576.1:142136-159871 GCA_013390045.1 Picathartes gymnocephalus
GGTGACAATGCTATGCCGGGCACGGCTGCGTTCCCGCTGGCACCGGGAGAGCTTGGCCTTAAAAGCCGAAGTGTCCCGGGAGCGCTGTCAGGCGGATAAAACGCAGCTCCGCGTCCCCAGGGATGGGCGCTGGAGCCTGGTGGCGGTGCTGGCTCTGTCCTAGGGGCTGGGCCGGGACATTGGCCTTGCCGGGGGACACTGGTGGGCTCGGGGCTTGGGGGGTGCCGGGGTGGGCACAGGTTGGGGTGCCGGGGTGGGCTCGAGGCTCAGGGGATGCCAGGGTGGGCTCGGGGCTCAGGGGGTGCCAGGGTGGGCACAGGTTGGGGTGCGGGGTGAGGCCGCGCCCGCTGCCGCAGCACCAATGAAGCACTAATGAAGCACTAATGAAGCACTGAGGAAGGCCGAGCGATGATTTCAGCGCTTGGCCGGGCTCCACGAGCCCTTTGATGCGGTGATGTTTAGGCTGCGTTATCTAAGGCTCGCTCAGAATGGGCTTTTAGTCGCGGCTCACGTGGAGCCAGGGTGTTTGGACAGGCATTCCGGGCTGGAAATGCCTGGAGCCCAGACGTTTGGATAAAACATTCCCGAGTTGACTGTGGTTACCAGCGCCTGCTGGGGACAGCTCCTAACGCTCCCCACAGCGCAGGTGCACTCGGAGCTTTCCGGACATATCAATATTGGTTTTGGGTTTTTTTTTTCCCCCTTTATTTTTACTAATCCCGCCCAAGATTTCCTCTTACTTTTTCAGAAAATAAAAAATAGATATGGCCAAACATTCCTGAATCTAACAGAAGAGCAGGCCTGGCTTTGCCTCAGCTGCTCCTGGACAAAAGGCACGGGGGTTGTGAGGACGTGAGGAAGGTTAGGAGATGCTGCTCCGTTTTCTCACCCCTCTTGTTTTGGAGCTGCAGGGGACTGTCCCCTCCCTCCAGCCCTGTCCCCTCCCCACTGCCCGGCTGCCCTTGCCCCTGGTTGTGGTTGGCACTCAGCAGCCCCGGTGCGGTGCTTTGCAGACGGTGTCCTGCCAAATTTGTGTCCTTCCTGCCTGTCCCGAAGGCTGACGGCCCCGGGATGGAGCCAAGAGCCAGAGCGATGCAGACACAGAGCAAACATGGACTTGGGCAGCGGGATCTGCGCCGGGCACGGGGGAGAGGAGGCTTGGCCAAAACCCAGACACCGACAGGGCTGCAGTGGCTCCAGGCCCTGCACTGAGAGCCAGAGGGATGGGGGACACCTCAGGGATGAGGACACTGCAAAAATGGGGACCCTTTAGGGATGGGGGACACTGCGGGGATGGGGTCAATACAGGCATGGGGACACCGCAGGGATGAGGACACTGCAAAATGGGGACATTTTAGGGATGGGGACGCTGCGGGGTTGGGGGCACTGCCTTGGCAGCAGCTCTGCCTCCCCCTTGCCCTCCCCAGTCCGGCCCTGCCCGGGCTGCCCCAGCAGCACCTGCAGCAGGTACCTGTGGTATTTCCCAGGCTCTGGGGATGAATTTGATGGGTGGCTGCTGTTCCTGTTCCCCTCCTGCCTCTGCCCGTGGTAAGGAACCTCCTCCCCTCAGCGCCCCGAGCGCCCAGCAGCCCCCTGGGCTCCGAGCCCCACCACCAATGGACACCTCCTGGGCTTGGATGGAAATGAATAATTAACCACGGAGCTCCGAGGAAGCCGCAAGTGCTTCCCTGCCTGGCCCCACACATGCAGGCAGTGCCTGTGAGGGCAGCTGAGCCCCAGCCCGGCTGCCCCGGCAGCTCCTCATTCCCCCAAACCACGGTCCCACAGCAGAGACAACTTCAGCAAAACCTCCTGCACGTTTAGAGTGAGACCCACGAGATCCGCCAGCCCTGGGGCTTTGGTTCCATCCCTCCTGAAGTGGCATTTCTGGGAGGACTCAGCGGGCACCGCTCAGCCCAGTACGAGCTGGGAACAGCCCAGCACCGAAGTGAAGAGCCCCCTCCTGCCAGCTCCCTGCCCCCGAACCGGGCGAGAGGAACAGGAAACCCCCGTTGTTCCTCAGCACCCTCAGCACATATGGACGAGCTGCTGAGCTTGGCCAGGAGTCCAGCTGCCGCAAACCCCGTGGGAAAGGACTGCAAAGGCCCCGGGAGTCTGGGACGCTGTGCCAGGGTGGGGAGTGCGGGGTGCTGGAAAGGCACTCACCTGAGGAGGGTCGAGGTGTGCAGGGCCGGGCGCTGAGGGCAGCTGGGATGCAGCGCCGCTGCCCTGCCCGGGGGTGGGTAGGGATGTCCTGGGGTCGCCCTGCCCCTGGCTGCACCTCCCGGAGCCGGGCAGCTCCTGCCAGGATCACACCCACGCCCCTCGCAGCACTGGCGGCTGCCCCGGAGCCGCGCAGGGTCCCTGCGGGGCGCTGGCTCCGGGAATGGGCCGGCCCGGGGCAGGGAGCGGAGCGGCCCCGGGGCGGGCAGTGCCGCCCGCGGCTCTGCACCCGCATGGGACAGGGAGCTATGGATGGATAATCCTTCGCCTCGCTATTTTTTCCCTCTCATGTGATCTTGTTTTTGGACAGCTATTTTGGGGCTGGACTCCAGCCCAGGTGAAAGACAAGGATTGAATCCAGCCTCCCCCTTTCCGGAGGCTCTCCCAGCACCTCTGCCTGCCCGCCCGCGGGACGGGGACAATCCCTGCCACCGGCTGCCATCCCTGCCCGCTTCCAGCCCTCTCCATGTCCTGCTGCAGAGCCCCTTCTGTCCCCTCCTGCCCTGTGCAGCTGACGGAGGGCTGATGGCAGCCGACTGCCGTGGGCTCGGTCACCCCTCCATCCCGCGGCCACCCCGCCCTGCGTGCCCAGGGCTGGCGCTGGCACCGCCACGGCTGCAGAGTGGCAGCGTCCAGCACCATTTGTCTCCTTGTGCCCGTTTCCCCCCAGACCAGCCTGGCAGGAAGCTGGCGGGAGATAAATAAATTAAAAATATCCTGGGAGCGTGCAGCAGCAGCCTTGGAATGAACCGCGGCGAGCCCTGGCCCCGCGCGCTGCCATCACCCCCCTGCTGCCACCAGTGCCGGGAGGGGACAGGGCGGAAAGGGACAGGAGGGGACAGGGGGGAGAGGGACAGGCGGGGACAGGGGAAGCCGAGGGGCTCTCGGGGTCCCTCCACCTCCATGTGCAGGAGCCCAGGTCCTGTGCTGCATCCCGCCGTGGGGGCTCCTCTGAGGACTTCCTTGGGGACATCTTGGTGCCACACGTTCAGGGCTGCCAGGATGATCATTTTTATCCCATTTATGCCTTTCGACCTTCTGAATGGAAGCCGAAAGGGCCCAGCGGGGCACTGGGGAAGGACAGCCTGGCTCAGAGGGTGCAGATGTGGGGCAGGACATGGATGTCAGGGATGTGACACGGGATCTGGCTGTCCCCACGTGTCACTGCGGACACGCCGTGCCCTGGCACGGTGGGCGGTGGGAGGAGTGGGCGCTGCCACGGCGCGTGTGGCTCCCTGAATTGTGTCTTTGCATGACTAAAATCGTTAAAGGTCCCTGTGATGAGTCTCAGGGAAATGTGAATTTCCCTCTGCCCAGTCTCCCCAGTTCAGCTCTGGGAGAAGCTGCTCTGGCACTGGCTGCACAACACCAGGGGCAGGTGGCACGTGGCAGCAGGGGACGGGTGAAGGACACGACCCACCACGCAGGACTTCAGTCAGAGGTGGGTGTGATTTGGGTCATTCCTGAAAAATTCAGGTCCAAAAATTAGAGGTCACTTATTCTTTTCAGCCTATTTCCTATTTTTTTTTTAAATACTCTATATATTATGTATATGACAAAGATATTAAATGTGCTGTAAATATGTAAAACTATTAAATTATTTTATTTATATTAAAGACATATTTAATTGTTTTCTTATTCCTGCTTCCCATTAACCAGTTTTATGTGAAATAAGGAATTGACCTCTGACACTTATTAAGTGCTCTCTTTTTATGGGGGACTCTCACCAGAGACAAAATTTTCCTCTTGCAGTCTCTCCAAATTAGGGTGTTTATTATAACAAGGTGAATTTTGGTATCCAGAAGCTCCTACGAAGCCACTTTTCCCTTCAAAAATCGCAGAGGGATTCGAAGAGGGAACAGAGGGGGAAAAGACACTTTTTATAAAGGTAACAGAGGTTTTAATGAAGGAAAATGTGAATAAAATAACTGAGCCGGGAAAATCCTGCAGGAGAGGGAGGCGCAGGAAGGCTCCGGGGCCGCCAGAGGGCACCGCGGAACCGCAGCAGGCACAGCTGGGCACAGCTGGATGGGGACGGGCACAGCTGGATGGGGACGGGCACAGCTGGGGCACAGGGCAAAGGTGGGGGATGGCACTGCCAGGGGGCACAGCTGAAGCCGGGGCACAGCTGGTCTGGCTGTGGCACATCTGGCAGCCACGGAGCCTCTGGGGCCCGTGCAGGAAAGGGTGCAGCATCCACAGCTGGAGCACATCTGGGTGGCAGCAGAGCTGGCCGCTCTGGCCCAGTGGCAGAGGGTACAGCTGTCCCTGTGCACAGCTGGTGCCACACCCCGTGAACATCTGGTGGCACCTCTGGGGGCTCCCAGAAGCTGCTGCAGCTGCCCCGGGTGTGGGTGCTGTTCCTGCAGGGGCACGGCCGGGGCTGGGGCTCTGCCCCTGGCAGCCAGGCAGGAGCCTGGGCCTCACCGTCATCCTCTCACCCTCGCTGCTCTCTGCCAGAGCTGTCACTGGCCCAGGCAGACACAGGACAGTGGTTCTGTTTGTCTTGAACACTACTCTCAGTCCCAGCTCCTTCTCCAGGATCCCCCTGGTGTTTCCCAATCCCCGTTTCCCAGGAGGGAGCAGCCCCTGCTGAGGAATGGCTCCCAGCCTTTGTATTTTCACAGACGACCTGAGACCCCGAAGCCGATGCTGTTTACTCGGCTGGACATTAGCTCTGAGTCAGGAGCTGCCTCCCAAAGGGCCCTCCTCCTGGACACACTGACCAAACTGTAATTACATTCCAGGGAAAACAGACATCTCCTGATTCATTTGATATGTGCCACGTTGCATTTAGATACGTAACAGAAGCCCCATTACCTTAAAAGTCCTGCTGTTATCAAGTACTGACTTAATTACAGTTTTATCTAAAAATAGATCAACTTAGTTTGACAGAATCCATTTGTCCTCCTCCCCTTCTTCCCAGTGACGTTTCCTCCCTGCACATCCTGCTCCTTCATGACCAGCATCCATCCACTGCCACAGCCTTTTCCCAAGAACTGCTGAGATCCCACGGGCACGTTTGCTATTCCCTCATCACAGCCTCCCAAAACTTCCAAACACAGGATCACAGGCTCATGGAATGGTTTGGGTTGGGAGAAACCTCAAAGCCCAACTTGTTCCACCCCCTGCCACAGGCAGGGACACCCCCCACTGTCCCAGGCTGCTCCCAGCCTTGTCCAGGCTGGCCTTGGGCGCTGCCAGGGATCCAGGGGCAGCCACAGCTGCTCTGGGCACCCTGTGCCACATATATACAAATAAAAAAATATATACATATAAAATATCTAAACACAGAGAGCCCAGGAGGCTCCTGAGGCTCAGGTTATGCAGCTCTGGCTGATTTTAACCTTTCTGACTGCGGGAGCCGCTGCCACCCGGGGAATTCCTGCGGGCAGGATGTGCTGCATCACCCACTGCTCCTTTGCCATCGCTGCTGTCGTTCCCAGCTCCCACCCAAGGTGAGGCCTGGAGCCATTATTTGCTCATCAGCATCACTCTCCTCTTTCCTCTGATTGTTGCGTGGTTTCCACAGCTTTTGCAGCTGCCCCACTTCCCTGGAAGCCAAGCCAAGGCAGCTTGCTGACCACGTGGGAGGGAAAAGGCTCCGAGCAGGGTCTGTCAGCAGCAGTGGTGGCTCTGAGGGAAAAGTGGCAAAGTCCTGTTCATGAACATCCCCTCAGAGCCGTCCCAGCTGCTCCCTGGGCTGTGCTGGGCACTCTCTGGCTTTCATTTTATTTCCCACGTGCTTGACAAGAGGCACAGACTCTTCTCTCCTCACGTTGGCACAAGCAGGATGAGGCTGTGCTCTGGCACTGCTGCCGGCACTGCAGGTGCTGCTGCTGCAGGGCCAGGCCTGGCTGGACCAAGCATGGATGGGCTTGGAGAATCCCAGCTCTCCCTGTGTGCCACTGGTAGATCTTTCTTTTCCCTGCTGCCTCAGAAGGTTTTTGCTCCCTCTCTGGGTGAGGGAGGGCAGGGAGGGCTCACCCAGGAATGTCAGCTCCACTCATTGCAGCACTGGATTTTCTGATCTGAAGCCATGAACAAAACAGAACGGGGGCTTCTGTGTCTGAGGGCTGCTCCAGGAGATACCTCACTGCCCAAAATCTCCAAGAATTCCTGATTTTGTCTTTGTCAGCCCAGCTACTTGTGCAAACAGTGCCAGGCCAGGGCTGGGCACACAAAGCAAGGTCGGTTAGAAGCCGTTCTCCTGGAACAGAGGCACTTGGAGCCGGCACAAAGGAATCTCTGTCTCTCCCCTGCACTGGCAGCCTGGCAATTAACCCGGAAAATTGCAGCTTGGCCTTGTCCTGGGGCTGTGCAGGGCAGGGGTGGCCAGCCTGGCCGGGGTCTGCCTGTGCCATGGCCTCAGCTGTACAGGGAGATGGAGCAGCCAGAGTCCAACTGGGAAGTACCAAAAGGATGGGAAACCCACCTGCTTCCAGAACAAGTCAGGGAAATCGTTTGGGTTTCTCCACTGAACTGGGTTTGAGAGATGTGTGTCCAGAAAACAGCAAAATTCGGTGTCACCTGGAGCAGAGCATCATGGAAGGATCGAGTCCAACTGCTGGCCCTGCACAGGACATTCCCACAAATCACCCCGTGTATCAAAGATGACAGAAACACTGAGCTGGTGCCATCCCCGTGGAGCAGCGTGCCACCCTGCTGGGGGCACGGGAGAGCCAGGCAGAGCCCCAGCCCTGCCCTGCCAGGCTCCTGCTGGGAGCAGCAGCCATCAGAGCTAAACACAGCAGCCTGGGAAGCGCTGCTGAGGCAGATAATGCACAGGCACGGGCTGTGACAGCCTGCTCGAGTGTGTCACAGCACTGCCCCCACCATCACGAACTCGGTAATTGGGTGCCCAGGCTGGGCTGCTATATGTGCAGGGGAAGTAGTCCTGAGTAATCAAGAAATATTCTGTGTTTGGTTTGCCACTGCACTTCCCGCAGAAGAAAATAAGTGAGAGAAGAAGCCAATTTAAAAATAATTTTTAAAAATTTGGGGTTGTTATTTTCACTTTTTAAATTTAATTTTTTAGTACATGAAGTCCCTGGCAAACCTCCCTGCAGCTGATAAAGGCACAAGGAGTGAAGGAATCAAAGGTACAGAAAGGAAGGCAATGAGGAAGAGTGTAAGTCCTGCTTAAAGGGTACTGTAGAAACTACAGTTCACCCACGTCCAACCCTCTAGGAAACAAATATTTAATTGTACAGTAAATAACATATTTTTATGGTTCCAAACCATGTCTCAGAAGCCACATGAATATAAACAGGCCTGAGATCAGCTCAGCCCTCCTGCATCTGCCATGGGATGGGGACAGCAAGGGGACAAGGACAGGAGGGGGATGGACAGGGCCAGACCTGGAAATTGTGGGTGGTGTTTGAGGGGCGGCTGTGCAGGGACAGGGAGCAGCGCTCTCTGAGAAACAGGAGGGGAGAGGAGAGTGTTGTGAGGGGATGGGCACCTCAGCGCTGACCCTGGCAAGCTGACACTCAGCTGGGCACAGGCAGGGTGGTGCCCCTGGGACTCCCCGGCGCTGCCGCGGTGCCCGGCGTGCCCTTGCCGCAGGTATCAGATGAGGAGCTCTCCGGGCGCTGGATGTTTTTAACAGGACACGGAATTGCTGCCCATCATCAGCATCTCATCTGCACGTTTCAAGGGCACGTCCTCTGCCAGCAGCGCTGTGACAGCGAACGCGGAGCGGCGCCCAGGGTGGCTTTGCTGGGCGAGGTGAGTGCCAGGCGCGGGGCTGTGCCGGCCCCGGGGGCTGCCTGTGCCGCCAGGACAGCGCACACCGCAGCCTCGAGCAGATGGAATCTGTCCCTGGAAAATAACGGCGGCGATGAGGATAATCGTGCTCTGCTGCTCGCACAGCTGCCGCCCCAGGTGCCGCTTCTGTGCCCTTGTCCCGGCACGGCGAGGCCACCGCGCTGACCTGAGGGGACAGGGAGCGGTCCCGGCTCGGTGACACTGTGGTGCTGACGCGGCGCCAGGAGGTTCGGGAAGGTGCCGGGACCTGGCCGTGCAGAATGGCCGGAGTGGCGCTGTCCGTCCTCGTCCCTCTCCTCGGGGAGCTCTGGGCCGTCGAGGGGTGTCACACGCTGAGCGCTGCCATCCCCGCACCCCCAACACCGGTGTGACACCACCTGGCTTTACTGCGGCTGTGTCCCACCCCACAGGGCTCCTCGGGGGCTGCTGTACCCGCACCCCCCCCTCGGTCTGCAGGCAAAGCCCGTCCTGGCAGCGAGTTGGCATCCCCCCGTGCCTCAGCCCGGGCGCTGCTCCCCGGGGCCCCGTGCTCTCCGGTGCTCTCGGCTGGAAGCAGCCGCCTCCTTGGACAGGACAAAACTTCCTTGAATTCAAAGCTACAGCCGCACTGCCCGTGGTGTGGGCTGCCGGGCACACAGGGACACACGGACAGGCTGGCACAGGGACACAGGGACAGACTGAAACAGGGACACACGGCCGGGCTGGCACAGGGACACACGGACAGGCTGGCACAGGGACACATGGACAGACTGAAACAGGGACACACGGCCGGGCTGGCACAGGGACACACGGACAGGCTGGCACAAGGACACACGGCCAGGCTGGCACAGAGACACAGGGACAGACTGAAACAGGAACACACGGCCGGGCTGGCACAGGGACACACGGACAGACTGGCACAAGGACACACGGACAGACTGGCACAGGGACACACGGACAGACTGACACAAGGACACACGGCTGGGCTGGCACAGGGACACATGGCCAGGCTGGCACAGGGACACACGGCCAGGCTGGCACAGGGACACAGGGACAGACTGAAACAGGGACACACGGCCGGGCTGGCACAGGGACACACGGACAGACTGGCACAAGGACACACGGCCAGGCTGGCACAGGGACACACGGCCAGGCTGGCACAGCTCCCTGCGGGGCAGCTCCTGGTTTTTCTTCTCATAATCATTCACTTAAAAAAATGCAAATTTTCTTTCTGGTTTTTCTTTCCTTTTCTTGTAAATCAGCCGGGCTGCAGCATCTCTGTCCCTGCCCTTCCAGCTCCTCCCGGCTGGCTCAGCCCTCCAGGGATTTCCCCACCTCGCCCAGCCCTTGGGGTCCCTCCCGGTCACCCCCTTGCTCTGCCACCCTGACGAGCGATGTGCAGAGCCAGGACAGGCAGAGGGCACACGGGCAGAGTCTGGTGACACCGAGGGGTGCAGTGACAACGGGGCTGGGTTCAGTGACACCGGGGGGCCGCAGGGTCAGGCATGCGGAACCAGGACCGGCTCCTCAAACCCCCCCAGCCCCAGGAACAAACCCTTTGTCTGGGCTTCCGGGCACGGCTGGGATAGTTAGTGGGGATTTCCACAGGAATTTCGGGAGGCCGTTTGAAGATATTTTTACTCAGGAAAGGCAGTGGCCTTGCTTAATTATGAGAATTAAAACGATTTGCACCGAAGCCAACAGAAGGGAGTTGCTGTGAAGTGGCCCATGTGTAGGGCTGGTCCCTGGGTGCTGGGGAGAGGAAAATCTCCATCCAGATTCCAGGAGCAGAGACAGAAAAAGAGGGAACACTGAGGGCTGGGACTGCTGAGCAGCACCAGGAGGAAATTACTATTTACACAGGGAGAGGCAGCACTTACATCCCTCGCACGGGTTGTACCAGGGCTAACGCACAGCAGACATCTCTGGAGCCCCTCCAAAAAGGAAACTAGAGTTTGGTTTGGGAACTTCTGGTTCTAATTCCTGGAAACACAGCTTCAGCTCAATTTCACAGTGGTTTGTGACGTTTTTTCAGTGGTTATACAAATTTTGGGAAAACATTCCTCTCCTTGGAATTGTCTTGTGATAACATAACCCCACTTAAGCAGCTGGAGCTTTCTTACAGCTTCACACCCCTGCAGACGTGCTGTGAGGAGCAGCCCCCAAATGCCTGGCATGGATCCTGCCCCCTCGGGCACAGGAATTCTTAGGGATGGGTTGTCCTTGAAACTTTTTACGATGCAGGTGCTGAGACCCTGGCACAGGGTGCCCGGAGCAGCTGTGGCTGCCCCTGGAAGTGTCCAAGGCCAGAGTTGGACAGGCCTTGGAGCAGCCTGGGATAATTGAAGGTGTCCCTGCCCGTGGCAGGGGTTGGAATGAGATGTTCCTGAATCCCTTTTGTGCCTCTGGGCTTCCAGGTGCTCTCTGGGAAGGGCTGCCCTCCACAGGTGCTGCTGGGGGAGGGAGCAGCTGCAGGGTGTCAGTGCTGATGGGATCCGGCCTGGAGTGGGCTCTAAATGCCACAGCTCTGGCCACCTCCAGCTTTTGGGGGAGCTTTGCAGAGCTCCTGGCTGGGGCAGCTGTGCTGGTCACCCAGCCTGGGAGCGCTGGTTCCTGCTGGAATCCTCCCTGGAGGCTCTGGGACTTCCCTCCAGTTCCTGTGCAGCCAAAGGTAGGGGGTGCTGTGCACTGGAGTGGGACAGGGGGTGTTCAGTGCAGGGGGGGCCAAACCTTTCCTGCCGTGGGTTTGGTGCTGCTGTTCCATCTGTAGGGGACACAGCTGGGCTTTTCTGGAACAGGATGAGGTGCTCTTACACCCCCAGCTCCCTGGGGTCCTGCTCCTCTGCCTGGGGCTCCCTCTCCTCCCCACAACCCCCCGGGTCACACCCCTGGAAGTGTTTATCCATGGAGCCGTAGGAGACCACAGCTCCCCTGTAGAACATGGAGAGAGGCTGATCTTTTATGTTTGGAGAGGAAATGAGTGGCAGATACTTGGCTGGGCCTTTGAGGGGATTTTGTATTTCCCCCAAAAATAGAGTAAGAATAGGCAGACTGTGTAGCCTTTCCTGACAATGAAACTTTATAATTAACCCTGTTATTTAAATACTTCTTCTGTGGATATCATTGATGATTTCATAGCCCTTGGTTCCTCTACTTTTCCATTTCAGCTTCCTGCACTGCTGTGGCTCCCAGGGGCGTGACTGATTTCACTTTTCCATTTAATTGAGAGCTTGTTTCTGACTTGGTGTGTTTAACTGTAGCTTGGGCAGCTGCTTGATGCCTTGTCACTGTCCAAAATGCACCTGTCAGGCCTCTTCTTTTCCTCCCAGGGAATTTAGAGAACTTCTATGACCAGCCCTTTTCTTCAGAAACATATCCATCACAGTGACGTGTTGTGGGTTTCCCATAGTGTGTGCTGTGTGTACACCTCCCCCCTTAAGGAATTCACCCAAAAAATCCAAAGCTTGAAGCTTTTCTTGCTTATGTATGACTTCTATTTTTCTGTCAGTAAGGACTTTCCTGAGGGCCTGTGGTGATGTTTCCTTTGCCACTTCTCTGGCAGTTACAGGGAGTGGATTCCCTGCTTCCCCTCACTTGCTCAATATGCACCACCCTGCTCTGCAGAGTCCTTGTGCCAGTGATAACTGGATGGAGAAGGACTTAGTGAAGCTTTTGTACAGCACAATGAAAGACCAGGGAGGAAGGGAATGATGATGCTGGAGGCCCACCCTCCTGTCAGGATGAGGTCTGGCCATGAGCAAGGGGACAGTGATCTTCAGCACCACCGACCCTGTCTTTGCCTGGGAGGCGACTAAATACACAAATACACGTGTGGGAACAGTGGAGTGGTGGCTGCCCCATCCCTGGAAGTGTCCAAGGCAAGGTTGGATGGGGCTTGGAGTAACCTGGTCCTGTGAAAGGTGTCCCTGTCCGTGTTTGGAGCCGGATGATTTGGAAGGTCCCTTCCAATCCACACTGTTCTATGAAATTCCTTTGTGTGCTCTTCCTGCATCATGTTAAATGTGCCAAATGCCTCCAGACATCCCAGCTCCCTGGCCCAGTCATGCCCCACCCTTGTCTTTGTGCTTGAGCAAGCGTCCCATCTCCAGGACTGTGACCTTGCAGCCACTGCCTTCCTGCTGTGTAACACAGCCTGGCTGCTGCTGCCACAGCAGTGAGAATGCAGAGCTTTGTTCTGCCCCCCATGTGTGCACAGCCCTGGTAACATTTACAGTGGGAATGCTGCTCCCAAGGGACACAGAGAAGGGTCATTGTGGCTGGAGTCAAACAGGGATTTGTGCTGCCAGGAAACTGAGCCTCTGCAATCTCCCCATTGAGGCATTACCCTTTAAAAGAATGCTTCTGGTTTGTAAGTTATTCTGTGTCCCATTCCTGGCCAGGACAGGGTGAGCACAGACCCCAGCACGGCAATTCTAAAAGCTGCTTCCACATAAGGCTCTCAGGGTGCCTTTGGTCATCCATACCATCACTGAATTATGGGGACACAAAGCAGGCATGGAGAGTAGAAGCCAGGATCCAGCACTCTGAGGATCGTCCTGGAAACAAAAGTCAAACTTAACATCAGGCTAGGAGAAACCACAGGGGTTTGTGAGGATCCCTGTGCTCTGGGGAGGATCCTGGTCTGGGGTCCTGTCAGCAGGCAGGGCTGGGGTCACCCATTCTGACAGGAGGAGGGAGGTTTGCAGTTGGACAGGTGTTGGAGCAGAGTTCGAATCTTAATGAAGTCGTAAAAGTGTAAGTAAGATGCCCCTGAAACTGGGGAAGGGGAAGACAAGCGGCACTCTGGGGAATTGTGCCAAAAATTGACAGAGTTGGGCGAGGTGCCAGCCATGCAGGTGACAGGACCAGCGAAGCTGAGGGCAGCTCAAGGCTCAGGGGCACGCAGGGCTGCTCAGTGTCCTGCTTGAAGGGTACTGAGGAGCTTTCCTCTACTTTTAACAAGGAATCAAAGGACACAAACCTTCCCCACAAAGCACAAGCAGCAGAAACCTCTCTGGAGCCTGAGGAGTGTCCCAGTGCTCCCAGCACCGGGAGCTGGCTCCTGCTCTACCTGCCCTGACGCTGCCAGGGAGATGAGAGGGAGCCGTGCCTCTGCTGGGGACAGCTCCCCTCGGCTGCTCACCCTGGGCCTTTGGCCCGGGGATCCCTGCTCTCCTTGCTGCTCCCGGCTCTCCGACAGGCCAGGCTAGGCAGAGGTGGTGCCGTGAGGAGCTGGGCAGGTCCGGGTGGGTGTGAGTGTGCCAGGGCACGAGCAGGAGGTGAAGCCAATTAGCTAAAATAGATGAGAGGCTCGTCAGCTGCGGTTACAGCAACGATAGCAACGAGCTCTCTGCAGGGGAGGGGAACTCGTGGCCCAGGGCACGAACACGGGTTCAGGGACCTGGAAGGAGCTGGGTGTGGAGATGGTTGTGGCACCACAGGCTGAGTAACAGGACATGGCATCGATATTTCTGTTCAACGGGAAAGCAGTTCCAAACCAGCTCCAAACCTGTGGCGTCTGGGGAGATTTGGCAGCGCAAGTGGCTGATGATGAGTACTGCAAAAAAATCATTGGGGGTTAACGAGCGTGAGCTGGGAGCTGAAGAGGGTTTGGGAGCAGAGACCCCAGCCGGGTTTGCTTTTCATTTCAGGGGCATTTGTCCCCCTGCAAAGGCTTAGCCGTGTCACTGCTGTTCCTGTCTTCTGTCTCGTCTCGCCCACCCCTGCAAATCTGCCTGAGGGCCAGGAGGAGGGACTGCAAGGAGAAAAGTGAGCGGCAGAAGGGAAAAAAGGAATTGAGTAGGTGGAAATTCACGTGTCACTGCGAGAGGTGCAACGCAGTAAGGAAAAGTACTGTTCCACTCTACAATATATATATATATATCTAAAATCCTGTTATGTGGAAAGCTCGTGAGTGCTTGGTGGAGGGAACACTGTCACGCTGAAGGTGTCACTGAGGCTGTTTGCTGCAGTCACATGGATGAGTATCTAACAAGAATAAACCCACAGAATATTTCCAGGATCACATGGGAGAAGGGGAAGCCCTTGGTGTCTACCCTGGGGTTGTAGTCACAGCCAACAAAAGGTCCAAGGTCAAGGATCAGATCTCTTGGAGGGTTGTCAGTACAACAGGTCAATAGATGCCCTTTGGTTTACAACAGGGAATTCAAGGGGGTTCATTATGATGGTCTAACATATTATCTGGAACGGGGTTGTTTTATTTTTGCCATATACAATGCCTCATCTGTGTCTGACCCAATAAAAAGACTCCTGGGAACAAGGAAGATGAGCGTGATATACAGCCACATATTAAGTAGACCTTGAACATTGCTGCCTGAGGGCAGTTCCAAGAAACCCCTGGTGTAGCTCCTGCATTCTGGCAGTCAGTATGCCTGTTGTTATCTCCTGGGGTTTAATGAAATGCATTAATGCCCAAGCCTCTGGTGTTGGGACACCTGGAACAGGGGGTGGTTTTCCACCGTCCCTCCCCCTGTAACACGGGTTCTGATTTTCACAGCGGTGGGGATACTGCTGGGAGCGGGGCAGGGTTGGAGGGAGGCTCCCCGAGGCAGGGCAGTCTCGGGGTGAGGGGTTTGTGTCCCGGCGAGGCTCCCGGTGCGTTGCTGTGCCCAGCCGCAGCCTCTGGCGCTCCGAGCCGCCCGCAGCGAGCCGTGAGATGCCGAGAGCTGACGCGGGGGCTCAGAGCTGCCGTGGGGGAACGGGGCTGGCTCCTCACCTCCCGCTCCTGCTGTCACTCCAGCTTTCCCTAATGGCTAAACTTAACTGGCAGGAAGCTTTCGCGGAGGAGAAGGGGCCCTTCCTGCCGTGTTAGGAGTGGATGTGTGACGGGCAGCCAGCGACAAGCGCAGCCGGTGCGAGGATGGGGCAGGAATGTGGAGGTGGGAAGATGCTGTGCTCAGATGAGGGAGCTGATCCAGCTGAAAGCTGGCTCTGGAAAGAATTGCTGTTTTTCAAACAAACCAGTTTAATCCAGCTGGTTGTGTGACCCACCCAGAGATAACGCTGGTGGCAGAGAGGGCTGGGGAGAGCAGCTGGGGCTGCTCTGAGCAAATGCTGTTGCAGTCAGAGAATCCCAGACTGGTTGGTGTTGGAAAGGGCCTTAAAGAGCACCCAGCTCTAACCCCCTGCCATGGGCAGGGACACCTCCCGCTGTCCCAGGCTGCTCCCAGCCCCAGTGTCCAGCCTGGCGTTGGGCACTGCCAGGGATCCAGGGGCAGCCACAGCTGCCCTGGGCACCCTGTGCCAGGGCCTGCCCGCCCTCACAGGCAACAATTCCTTCCCAATGTCCCATCTAACCCTGCCCTCTGGCAGTGGAAGCCATTCCCTCTCCTTTCTGCTTGGCTGTGGCAGCCCCCACCCCTGCACCAGCCATTTTTTGATCCCAGAGTCACCTTATCTAGGTAGAAACAGCTTTTTTTTTTTTTTTTTTAAAACGTTGGAGTAGTTTTCTGCAGATATTCCCTGAGTGAGCGAGCTGTGGGATGTGGTTGGTGAGTGAGGGAGAATGTGCTAATGTGTGGTCAAGGACAGCTCAGGGGTGGGAGTGTGGGATTAGGGCAGCCACAGCTTTCATTTGTGGGAAGGGTGTGAGCACAGCCCTGCAGACGCTCGGAGGAGAGGGCTGGCTGTGGCCAGTGGGATGAGCTCTCAGTGGCCAGGGCTTCTCCAGTGCTGCTGGATCCCTACGCAGTGTCCAGCTGACCCAGCTCACTTGGGGTGAGACAACCCAGCTGCTTAAAAAAAATAAATCAAAGCAGGCAAATATGGCAGGGATTACAGAGGGATGCAAGCTGTTGTTATCCACAGGCAGGAGGATGTGGAAGCCTGGGGGCTTTGTTCGCTTGTTTTTCCCTTCAGTGATACCTGTTCCCAGGAATGTGGTGGGACTCTTGGGGGGTCCTGTGCAGGGCCATGAGCTGGGCTCAATGATTGCTCTTGGTCCCTTCCAACTCAGGATATTCTATTATATTCTTTTGCAGTTTGGATGCACAATCCTAGGAAAATGGGGCTGGAAGATGTCCACGGCTGCTCCTCCCAGTCCTGCTGCCCTGCTCTGCTCCCACACTTGGAGCTCAAACACAATGAGTGTCTCCTGATGAATGAAGCAGGAAAAAGGGGAGAAGATTCCTCACTGCCTGCCAGAGGCCTTGGTTACAGTGGTATGTGTGGTGTTTCATGTGTGGCCTCGATTCTGTCTTCATCAGAAAATGACAGTTTGGGCATCCTTATTTTCTGTAGTTCTGGAAAAGTGCTGAAAAAAAATTCAATTTCAAGTCCCAGCTATTCAGATCCTCTAAGGCAGTGTCCTATAAATCTAGTTACAGGTTATTCTCTATTAGCAGTAAGTGCTGGAACACTTTTAAATACGAACAGTGGTGATGGACAAGGATGAAACCAAAATAGTGCTCTTATGGCTTTGTGCTGGGTAGACTTAGGGAGCATAATCCAAATAATAACATCTCGTGTTTTTATGGGGCTGCGTGCATATGGTGTAAATGACAGCTCATTAAACTTTATATCCTGCCTACAAGATAAGCATGTAATTAGTATTACATCCTTTTTTTATAATTAGGTGGCCTCATCCAAAAAAATGTGGCTCGCAAGCCATATTTGAAGGCGGTGACTCAGCCTGAATTAGGCTGTGGTGTGAGGATGGAGAGAATCGTGCTTTAGAGGATGAAAAAAAACCAAAAAAAGGTTGAGCTGGTGTCAGGTTCCCATTCCTGCACCCACCCGCTGGAAAACGCAGGTGGATGAACTTCTCAACATCAGGCGTGGGCTGGAGCCCGTCCTGCCAGCCCGAGCTGCGTGCGGGACCATCCTATGCAGTTGGCAGGCTGGCCCGGGCCCCGGTGCCGTTTCACGGCTGAGCTCACAGGAATGCTCGGTGGGAGCGAGCGGGGCTCGGCTTCTCCTCCGGGACGGCCGAGCGGGGGAAACGGGGAATTCCAGCCCCTCGGGGATTATCCGCAAATGTGTTTGTTTGTCAGAGGCTGGGGGAGAGGTCAGCGCCGGCCCGTCCGTGCGTGTCCCAGCCGGGGGCGGCTCGGGGTGCTCCGTGCCTGCCTTGGTGCCGGTGTTTATGGTGGGATTGGGTTTGCTCGGCTCTGTGCGGCTGGCGCTGAAGGGCTGTCCCGTTTTCCAGCTGCCACCGTGCACCTTATGGCAGCCGGGCGGACCCGCGAGGAGGAGCAGTTGTTTTGCGCGGCTGCTGCAGTTCGCTCCTGGAAGCTCCCAGCCGAGGGGAGGAGGTGACGAGCCAGCTGCTGCGTCCGGGCCAAATTCCTGGCGTGTTCCCGCAGGAAGCGGGCTGTAGGGAGAAGCCACCGTCCGGGGGCAGAAGTGACCACATCCCTCATCCACGGAGGGAAGTGGTGACAGCCATCGTCCCTGGGACGATGCTCTTTTAGCGACACAGAGCAGGCACAGGGCCCCGCAGCTCCTCGCTGGTGCCGGCTTCTCCCGCTGCCGCTCCACACCCAGCCCTTCCAGGAGATTACGGGTTTATTCTCTCAGATCACACCACTAAGCCCGGGCAATAATCTCCCGCACAGATGTGCGATGGGAGCAGAAACGTGCGAGCCGCCAAGCCCCTGGCCGGGCGTGGGGCTGGACGGGCGCGGGTTTCCCCGTGGCGGGCCAGGGTCCCGGGGCAGGGTCCCGGGGCAGGGCCGGGCCCGGCGCCGCCGCTGCGGAGTCGCCTCTGCCCGGGGCGGGGCCGGCCCAGGTGCGGGAGCCGCGGG
>WEKY01043576.1:160352-217381 GCA_013390045.1 Picathartes gymnocephalus
GCCCCGCCCGCCCCGCGCTGCCCCCGGACCGGGGGCTCCTCCACCTGGGACCACCCGTGTCCCCCCTGCGTGTTGTGCTGGGGCTGGGCCGTGGGGACGTGCCTGGTCCCGGTCCAGCAGGACGTGCGTGGTCCATCAGGATGTGCCTGGCCGTGGTCCACGGGGGCGTGCGTGGTCCTGGTTCTGGACCATCAGCACGTGCACGGGCCTTGCCCTCATCCATCCAAACATGTGTGGTCCATCAGGGTGGGTCCATCGGGATGTGCAGGGTTCCGGTCCTGGTCCATCGGGATGTGCGTGCCCGTGGTCCATTGGAACGTGTGTGGTTCTGGTCCTGGTCCTCCAGGTCCCGGTCCATGGCGCTCGGGGGTCGCGTCCTTTGGGAATGGTTTTCTGGGGTGATGGGTTGCTGCCGCGCCTCCCCCCGCGGTTGTCCTCTGTCCCCTCTCTGCCCAGGGCGGGGGATGCCCGCAGCCCCAGTGTGGCTGTCCCCTCCGGTGCCGGCCTCTCTGTCTCCATGGGGAAGTGGAGGTGGTGGTAAAGCTACAGACCAGTGGGGAGGGGGATGCAGCGATGCCGGCTGGGGGGACCCCCAGTCACCCCTAATGCCCAGGCTGGGCTGGCTCCTGTCCCCATGGCCAGGGTTGGGGACACCTCTGCACGGCCACCCGCTGCCAGGGCTGGGTGGGCTGCTCCCCAAGCTGTGCCTCTGGTTCTGCTGTTCCCTCATGGGGTCATTTCAGTTTTTTCTGTTTTTAAATTTCTTTAGGCCAAATCACAGGGCGCTTCCCCACCCAAGGGAGTGCCTGTACCCATGATGTGTGGTCACCAGTCTGTGCCGTGGGGTGACAGGGGCACATCACAAACACGGGTGCCATGGAGGCCCTGCAGCATCACCTGCCATGAACCAGCCTGGCCAGGGTCACTGTAAGGGCTGTGGGACAGCAAGGTCACCCCAGGCTGCGTGGGCAGGTGATGCTCCATCCATTCCCAGAAGGGCTGATTGCTGCTCCCTCCCCTTCTGATCTCACACCGAGCCCCATGGGTGTAGTTCCCCTGTGCTGAAGTAGCAGCTGGTAACATCTGGCTTACAGGGACTCCCATTGTACCAATTCTTGGCATTTGGGGTTAAAAGAATCTCAAACCCAACAGCTGTGGGTGCGTTTATGGTTCTGCAGGTCTGAGCTGTGTTCTGCTGTGGAACGTTTGCCTGGCCCTGCCGGGAGCATTCGTTTTGTCGCAGAACAAATCCTACAGCGTTGTTCTTCACAGAAAATACATTTTGGGAGTGAGCTGGTGGCTCTCCAGGTGTCTCTGGGCTTTGTCACTTAGCTTGTAGCAGCTGCTAGCTGAGGTGAGCCGTGTGCCATCACCTTGGGCATGCTGTGTGCAGGTATGCACAGGTGTGCTGTGAGCCCCTGTGGGCTCCTGGCTGCCCGTGGGCTCCTGTCCCCCCAGCCATGGCTGTGCCACACAGCCCCGCGCACCGGGCAGGAAGAACGCTCGCTGGCCTCTGGAGATAAGGATGTTTTTATGGCTGGATTGTTTTGTAGGTTCCATTGAATGTGTTCCTGGAATAGCCCTTAATTCCTGCGCAGGGCCGGGGGGGAGTTCTAGTGGTGACCAGGCTGCAGGGACAGGAATAATGCTGATTCTGCTGGAGTGAAAATCACTGCCTGCCCTGCCCTGTCCTGCCCTGCCGCCACCTCCCCGGCACGGGAGGCCCCGGGGTGGTCCCCAGGGCGCTCTGGGGGAGGGTTTGGGGTGTGTGGGGCAGGGAGGCTGGGGATGCTTGGCTCTCTCTGCATCCTTCTCCTGCTGTGGGAGTGATTTCAGTGGCTGTGCAGCTCCTTCACGCTGTGATGCCTCTGATCCAGCAGAGCCCTGGTGCTGGATGGGACCTGGCCCGGCTCTTCCCACATGTGTCACCCTCAGCGTGTGACAGCTCCGGGCTCTGATGTGTTGCATGACCCCTTACAGACCACTGCAGCGCCCAGCGGCAGGGGTGGAGATGCTGCAGCGGTGAGGAGCTGCTGTGCTGCCTGTTGCAGGTTGTTGTGTCCGTGTCCCTGCTGCAGGGGCTGGCATGTCACCCCTGAGAGCCAGTGCAGGCAGTGACTGGGGACCATTCCTGGCTGTGACTGGCTGCTTGCTTTTCTTAGCCAGCTTTTATTTTTCAGTGGTGTTTCCACGTGGTTTTGGCTTGTCTCCCCATGGCTGGGCATGGTGGCCTTATCTGACTGTCACTGTCTCTGTGCTGCTCCTCAGCTGTGACACGTGGCTGTGGAGCTGGGCAGGCCTGGGGCCAGCAGACCCTGGCTCAGGACAGGGTGGGGTGAGGGGTTCCCAGGGTGTCTGGGCCCTAGGACAGCGTGACAGCCTGCAGCCGGAGTTATGTGAGCTCTTGGCAATATCCTCTCTCGTTTTCCTTCCTCTTGCCTCTTCTGCTGAACGTTTCACATCCTCTTTGTGTGAAGGCAGGCGTGGGGAGAATGTGTAACTGTGTGTACTGGTGAGGGGCTGCTTGGACAGGGTGCTGGAGGGGAGGAAGATGAAGAGAGAGGAAGAGCAAAGCTGGGCAGGAGCACCAGCAGGGGCATGCAGGGCTGCTGGGACTGGAGTAAGGACACGTAACAAAGGCTCTGCCAGGGTTTGCTGAAGGGGCTGCTCTGCCCCTGCTTTTGCCCTCAGTGTAGGTACAGAGAGAAACAGGAATGATTCACAGGGATTTCTCCTTCCTTTAGAAGAAAGAATAAATTCAGAAGGTTGAAAATGATCCTCATTTGCTGAAGGGCTGGTCTTGCTAAATATCCTCGTTGCCAAGGGCATCTCTGGAGTGTGTGTGCCTGTGTGTACATAAATTCTGTTGGATCCTTTCCCCCCAGTGAGTTTCTGTGCCTGTTTCCATTGTCTCCCTTTGCTGCTTGGCTGGTATTCAGTGACCTGGTTTTCAGCAAAACGTGTCCCTCTTCCTCCCTGATCCTCCATCCATAAATTATTCAGAAAGTTTTGCAGATGCAGAGACTTCAAGTGTGACATAAATAATGAACTCGAAGCCCAGATGCCGTGAAACTCGTTCTCCAGCGCAGGAGCTGTGGTGACCATCAGGACCAGGGATGCTGAGGGATTTTGTGCCTTGGTGTGTCCCTGTGCAGGGGCAGGCAGGGAGCCAGTGGCTGGTCCCTGTGCTGGCATGGCCTCCAGCCCCTGTGCTTCCACGGAGGGGGAGCTGGAGCCCAGGCGCCCAGCGGGTGATGTGGAGATGCCTGCAGCCTGCTTTGGGAAACAAGCAGCACGTGCAAGGATGGAGGGTGTGGTGGGCGTGCAGGGGCTGCCAGCCATCGCCTCCCCCGTGCTGTGGCACACGGCTGAGCCTGGCACCCTCCTCCTCCTCCTCCCCCTCCGTGCCCTTCTCCCTGTGCTGCCCGCACCGTGTCCCGGTGGCGATGGGGCTGTTGGCCCCTTCAGGCACTGGCTGCAGCCTGGTGCCCTGCCACGTTTCTTTCTGCTGGTTTGTTTTCCTTCTTCCAGCTCCCAGGCACTAATTTGAAGCCACCAAACGCGTCCACGCCCCGGCTGCTGCCATGCTCCCACGGCACAAACTGCAATTTGTGTGCTGGGGCTGGGCTGGGGTGGCTCTGTGAGCCCCCTCCCCAGGAGGGCACACGGGCTGGGCCCCAGCGGGGCTGTGCCATGGCCCAGGCTCCCATGGGAAAGGCAGCGGTGCCCATGCCTCAAAAGGCACAGCTGGGCCAGTTTGGTGTTTTGGATCACTTTTCCTTTAGCTGTTTTTTTGGCCAGGGCACCACAGAACTGTGGCTGGCAGCGATGAGGGATGGACCGAAGGGGTGATGCTGGGCTGGACCTGGACCCTGCAGTGCCTGGGAGCTCCTCTGGCCCCACCAGCTTCCCAGGGCAGATGCTGTGGCACTGTCCCACAGGTCTCATGCCAGCTCTGTCCCCAACCAGCATGTCCCAGGCTGGCTGTGGTGAGCAGCTGGGGGTTGCCCCTGCTCCCAGCTGAGGCTCCCAGCTGGTGCCTGTGGCTGTCACAGAGGTGTGGTCTCCCTTCTGTCTGTGCCTGATTTTAATGAGCTGCCCCCTGGGCTGGCCCCTGCGTGCCTGCACCTGGCCAGGGTGGCTGCAGTGGCCCGTGCTGCCACTGTGGGTAGTGCCAGCAGGGCTTTTGCTGCAGCTCTGGGTTTTTTCCTGGGACACATCCTGCTCCGAGGCTGCTGTGCAGCTTAACACGTGAACTGGGGTGGTGGGGTAGTTGCTGGTGGTGCTGTTGGTGTTCCAGACTCCGGGATGTGCTTGCACACGGGTTCTGTTCCACATCTCAGAAGCATCTTGGTGAAACCGAGCCTTTGTGAGATGTCTGTGCCCATGGCTGTGGGGTGGCAGTGCTGGTCCCGGGTGGAGCTGGCACTGGATCTGCAACAGACGAAGCGAAAGTGAAACTTTTGCCCAATGTTTACTTAATTCTCTTTTTACACAAACAAGGCTTAGGCGGGTGGTAAGGAAACGTGACAGGCTGAGGTTGCTGATTGCCCGGTTTGCCAGTTTGTCATTAAATTTCCCTTCCTGCTCCCCATGGGCCCTGGTTCAGCCCACTCGGCCCCCCCGGGAGCGGGTCTGGGGGAGCCCTGACTCGGGGGGACAAAGGGCAGGTAGGTGAGAGGCTGCTGTGCACTCCAAGGGCCCTCGTGTGCCTCTGGGGGCAGAAAACCCTTGGGTGTGTTGGAGCACGATCCCAGTCTGGGGCTGCTCTGTAACCTGGTGCCATCTGGGGTAACAGGTCCTTGTGCCCCAGGTGTTTGCTGGTGCTGGGGAGAAGGAGTCCAAAGCGCATCTTAGATTATTTTCATCCTTTTTGCGCTTCTGGTCCCTGAAGAAAACAGTCACAGCCCAGACCTTGTCGCCACCTGTGCACAGAGCAGAGGTGAGATTGAGGTTCAGAGGTTGAGGTCTGGCCTTTCCAGGAACAGCCCCTGTTTGTGCAGGTGCAAGCCTGAGTGCTCAGAGCTGTGCTCCTGCCCAGGGCAGCGCTGGGCTTTGCAGGCTCCTGTTTGGAGGAAAAGAAGCCTGCTGCTCCCTGGAGGGTGCCAAAGCAGCAGTACCCGCCTGGCTGGGTTGCTGTGACCGCTGGCGCTGCGTTCTGCTCGGGTTGTGCCGCGAGCAGTGGTGCTGGGCTGCTGGCACCGAGCGCTGGCTGCTGCCCGGGGGCTGTGCTGGGTGCCCCAGCCCAGGTGAGCCCCCTGCAGCCCTGCCCTGCCCGCCTGGGCCTCCCCAGCGCCGGGAAATCGCTACCTTCAGGCAGGGGAGATTTCCTGCAGCAGCCGTGCGTTCCCCAAGGAGCTCATTCCGTGCTCCGAGGGGCAGGGGGTCCCTGCCTGCCCCCTCAGCAGTGCTGGGGCACAGCCAGGCCCCCCCGGGCTCTCCCTCTGCCTTGCAAACCACAGGGAAAGCACGTGGGTTTGGGCTTGGCTGGTAAAATGATTTACTTTGGTTTTTTTCCTGCTTTGTTCACCCAGCCGAGGTGTAACGTGGCTCTCCTGTGTCAGGGTGTATTTTTGCCCTCTTCATTCCTGTAGGAAAAGTTTGGAGTAGGGAATTCTTTTGGGCTGTGGAGGAGGGACATGGTTTATCCTCAGCCAGTCCTGCACCAGCAGAGCCAGAGGCACTGAGGACTTGTCTTCCTTTGCATGACCTGTGTGGCTTGTGCAGCCACATCTTTAATAACTTGTCTGGGATTTTATTCAAATGAAGGGCAGGACAGGTGATGATACTGTGCATCATTTCCTCCTCTTCCTCCCCAGTGGAAATCAGCAACAGGAACGTATTCCTGCTTGGGAGATGCTCTGTGTGGTGGTGGGTGAGCTCTGGAGGGATCGTGCTCCAGAGGGCTGCAGTTATCCCACCTGGCTCTGCCTGGATGCTGCCGTGGCTGTGCTCCCTGCGGGAGGATCCTCACAGCAGCCCCAGGGAACATTCACCCGTCTCCCAGGGGATCCCACCCCAGCCACGACCCCGCGGTGCCGGCAGCTCTGGGCACTGATGGTGGGAGCCAGGGAGAGCAGGGTGGGCTCCTCAGCTCCTGCAGTAGGCAGTGGGAGAGTGCTGGGAGGGGTGGGGCTGGGCTGGAGCAGGGTCTGGCCTCTCAGCAGCACCGGCAGGGAACCTCGGGAGCACAAGGGCCTGGGTTCACGACTACATCTTTTACATGATGTCGACAGCAGGCTCATTAACAGGGCTGGGATGTCTGTCATTGGGAGTGTGCCACAGAGCGCCTCTGGGCATGTCCCGTGCTCTGGGGTGGGGACAGAGCCCGCAGGGCCTGCGCTGAGCACGGCTCCCATGCTGGGCTAAACCCAGCCTTCGGGATGGCAGGGGATGGACTGGGATGAAGAGCAGCTCTGAGGGGCTGGGGCTGGGGCTGAGCTGGTGGAGACACAGCTGTGTCCAGGGGGTGGCTCTGAGCAGGGGAATGGATCTGCAAGGGGGTGTGAAGGGCCAGGTCCGATGTCCCTGTGTTCCTCCAGCACCAGGAGTCTCCTACATGCTGTGTCCTGCTCCTGCTTCCAGCATGGAGCAGATCTGCCTGATTTGGGTCAGGAGGCTGTTTCCCCAAGGCTGCAGATGTGCTGGCACAGCTTGAATCATCTGTCTCCATGTGTTTCTGCAATGCTGCCAGTCACCGAGAGGTGTGTGGCATCACCTGCAGCGTGTGTGGCACCACCTGTGTGCCCTGAACATGGGCTGGGGCCTTGGGCTCTTTAGGTTTCCTTCTTTTCCTTTCCTTTGCCGGTAGCAGCTCGCAGTGACGTCGGGCATCCGTGTGAGGAAATGCCGTTCCCATGGTTGCTGAGGGGAGGGGAGGGTGGGAGGCGGCGGCGGTGCCCGTTCTCTCTGCAGTTTGGCACAGGTGCTGCTCCTCCGGCTGATTCAGGGGCAGGGGTGCCATGGGGCGAGTCGGTTCTGCCCTTGCTGTGCTGCCAGACCCCTGCCCGGCTGGCAGAGGGGGACCACCAACGCCTTTGTTGGCACCCTAAAATCGTGGTGTGCTTCTCCCTGAACCCCAGTGCCAGCATCCCTGCACAAACCAGGGCAGGGCCGCCCACGGGTTGGCATTCCTGCACCCCGGCGAGGGGCTTCAGTCCCCGCACCGTGTCCGAGGGGCAGCAGCGGTGCCAGAGTGGCCGAGAAAAAGCCCTGCTCGCGCTGTGGTTCTGGTTTGGGGCGTTCTGGGGCCCGTCGGCAGCGTCCAGCAGCGGGACAGCGGGAGGACGCGCTGCGCCGGCATCCACGGCTGGGCTCGCGTTCCTGCATCCCTGGCTTTGCAGGAGCGCGGGGATGAGCAGCTGTAGCGGCACCGCGGTGGGTGGGAGGGGAGGCAGAGCGGGGGGAGCTCGTTCGGAAACCTGCACAGCTTGTTCGCTCTGCTGTGAATCATCCCCCTCCTCCTCCCCCGGGCACGCGAGCGGCTGTCACCGCGCCGCCGGGGACAGGACAGGGATGTTTTCCCTGTTTTCCTGGCGCTCTCCCTGCGCCAAAGGTGCTGCCATCTGCTCCGTGCCCGCGCTGGTGGCCCTGGGCTCCTGGCAAGGGCGGATCTTTAGGGCATCACCCCAGCTGTTGACGGCACGGATGGTCTCAAGTGTGGCTCGGAGGAAGCGGGAATTGCGCTCCTCTGGCTCGGCTGCCGCGGCTGGTGGGAGCTGGGCGGTCCCGGCGTGCTGGGGGCTGTGCTGGGGACGCTCCGTGCCGTGGGGACCGTGGCGCCGAGGGGGAAGGGGATGTCCGTGCCGTGCTGCCGGGCGGGTTTCTAGCTGGAGCGGTGGGAAGCGCAGCAGCCTCCGGACCATCTGGCCCTGGCACGGGGAGCGGCGGGCGCGGGGGCCGCCTGTGCCCGCGCCGGGCGAAGGGACAGCCGAGGGATGGGTGCTGCCTCCTCACCCTTCCCTGCTCCTTGGACCCTCAGGCGGGGCTTGGAGCAGCCTGGGCCACTGGAAGGTGTCCCTGCCCGTGCCAGGGGGTGGAATGAGATGAGCTTTAAGGTCCTTTCCAACCCGAGCCAGTCTGGGATCCCGTGATCCACAGTGAGGGAAGTGTGGAGGGTTCTCTGGGCCGGGTGACCTGTAAAAAGAGCTGGCGTGTGCCTTTTCCTAACACTGCCTGGTACGGCGTCCTTTGCTGGTTTTTTATTCTTTTTCTCGCTGAAGCAGCGTCTGTCCAGAGCGATGCCCTCGCTGAGCGCTGGTTGCTAAGCAATGTTTTACAAAAAAACCCAACCGTTGCAGAGCAGAGCGTTTGGTGTCTCTCCCACGAGTTCTGGGAGAAAGCCCAGGTTAAAGGCAGTGATTTCTTCCTGGCAAGGGTGGTCAGATACTGGCATAGGCTACCCAGGGCAGTGGTGGAGTCACCATCCCTGGAGGGGTTTTACAGATGAGGACAATGGTCAGTGTTGGCCATGGGAATCTTAGAGGGCTTTTCCCACCTAAACTGTTCCATGGGTCTGTGCTGCACCCTGGGCTGTGCGTCCCTGTTCTCACCCTGTGTGCCTCCCTAAGCTCCTCTGGAGATTTTAATTTATATTTCTCTTTTCCTGCCAAAGCAGGAAAAATTGACTCACTTGCCACTGATGTTCCTGCGAGCGCAGTGGGATTTTTCCTGTTCTTACAGCTGAGGTGGAGGAGCACCGGCGACCAAAGGATTTCCGCAGCCTCCTTGGGAGGAGAAGGAAGTAGGGTGTGCAGAGCTGCGTCGGGAGGGGCTGGGGGCTGACCCCGCTGCCCTGCCCTGGCTGTGGGCGAGAGCTGCTGCCTCTGGGAAGGGGACAAGAGAGGGGGGACAGGGGTGGCACTGCCCCCTGCCAGGGCCTGGCTGGGCTGTGCTGGGAGGGCCTGTCCTGCTGCAGGGACAGGGCGCTGGTCCCCTCCCCACCTGCAGCTCGGGGGTCTCTGGGCCCATTGTCCACTGGGGACCCCAATGCTTTGATTTCTCAAGGGGCTCCCTGTGGCCCACCTATTAGCTAATTAGATTTATTAGCAAACTAATCCAGAAGCAGAGTGTCTGAGTCAATCTGCTCCCACACAGCAGGGTCTGGCAGGGGCTCTGCCACAGCCCCCTCCCTGCCAGACCCCCTTCTGCTCCAGTAATGGGCATTGCCTGGGTCAGGAGCAAATTTCTTCTGGATTAGTGTCCTCTAAATCGATTAGCTGTCTCGGGCAGGGCATTCTGTCCTAATGAAATGTGATTCCAGGCTCCAGTCGATGAAATATTGTGGTAACGAGGATAAAGTCATCTGCAGTCTTCCTGTGGGTTGTGTCAGGGTTTGGAGAGGAATCACAGAATTGCACAATGGCTGAGGATGGAAATGACCTCCAAGATTATCAAGTCCAACCCGTGACCCATCACCATCTTGTCAACCAGCCCAGAGCACTGAGTGCCACATCCAGTCCTTCCTTGGACACCTCCAGGCATGGGGGCTGCACCACCTCCCTGGGCAGTCTTTTCCAATGCCTGACCATTCTTTCCAGGAAGAAATTCCTCCTGATGCCCAACCCGAACCTCCCCTGGAATTTCAAGGAGAAAGGCTGGAGGAGAAGCTACAATTATTGGAGCAGTGCTGTGCTAACAGGGGCTGACCTGCACTCCCCAGTGAGGGAACTGGGGGCAGTGGGGGGCTGTGAGTAAAACATGGCATTTCCATCCTGCCCTTGGAGGCACTTTACTCACAGGTGGGAGGCTGGAGGCATTTACATGACCTGCCTGGAGCAGTGGCAGTGGGGCAGTGTGCAGGTGGAGGGGAAATGCAATATTCAAAATCCTTGCTTTGGGAATAGCAGTCAGGGATTGGGGTTTGAAGGTCAGGCACTCTGTGCAGTGGGACAGCTGTGCTCAGCAGCTCTGGCATGTCTCTCTCTGAGCCAGCAGTGTGCCCAAAGCCCTGGCCTGCCTGGGACACGGGGATTTGCACTGCTGCTTCCTCACATTGTTTGCTCGTGCAGGCGGCTGCCCGTGGAAATGCCAGCCGGGCAGTAATTTTCCATTTCATTACCATGTCCCTGATGCTTTCCAGGCACTTAAGCTGTCGTCTGTGTTTGCTGTTGGGATGCATCCCTCCTCTGTGCTGGAGTGGTGAATATTTACATTTGATTTTATTCAGAAACCTTGTCTGCTCCCACCTGAGCTCCTGTTGCTCCAGCCCCTGGCTGCCTGCCCAGCAAACTCTGTGGCTGCAGGTTGGGACGGGCCGGGGGGTTCTGCCATAAAACAACACCAGGATGTGAACAAAAACAAGCACAGGGAAAAGTGCCAGACATGGGAGCTGGGTGGGGAAGTGGGGAAATCCCCTTTTATTTTGTTTTGCTGCTCAGTGCACAAAAGGCTCCGTGTGCAGCGCAGGAGAGCGGGGATGGCATCCAGGGGATGCTGCCCCGAGCTGGGGGACAGAGGGGCTGTGCCCCTCCAGGAGCTGTGGGCAGTGATGCTCTGGGGGCTCTGGGAGGACTGGGATGTTGCCGTGTTCATGCAGAGCACCAGGAAGCCCCCCGGGCTCGGTGCTGAGGGGTGATGCTGATCCAGTGTCCTGCTTCTCTACATGGTGATGCCCAGCCTGGAAGCTGCCTGCCTGGGTGGTGGTACCCCTTACCTTCCAGGGCCATCCTGCGGGTGTGTAGTGGTTGCCAGAGCTGCCAGCAGGGCTCTGGCAGGCCCGTGATTCTCTGAGCCCCTCTGCTTCTTGCTGGGAGTGAGGACCTGTGTTAGCTGTGCCTCCCTGCAGCTGCAGACATCTGTCTGCTCAGGCTCTCCGGGAATGGGAAGCCTTTCCGGGGGTCGTTTACATCATTGCTGGGTTTTGTTTCCTGCGTGTCCTGGCTGCAGGCAGGGCGGGCTCTGCTCCCCCAGCACCTGTGGCTGCACACACGGGCAGCTCCTGGGCACCCCGTCACAGCCATCGCTGCCCTTCGTCCCCACCCGGCATCTTCACCTCTGCCCACTCCCCCCACAGCCTCTGGGTCAAGAGCTGCTGCAGCTCGTTAAAATAACCTGATTAATGCAGAGCTGGGGCAGGGCCAGACCGTGCTGAGCACAATGCAGAGCACTTCACTTTGCAGTGGTTCCTGCTGCAAGGTCCTGTTTGGGCAGGTGGAGAACATCATCCAGGGTTTCCGTGTGGGACAGGTGGGAGTCTCCCAAGTGTTCCTTTCCTGGTGGGATGGAGAGGTCATGTTTGATGGTTCACATGCCCAGTGCTGAAGTCCCTTCAGGTGGGACCCTTGGTGAGGGACACTTCATCAGCTGCATCCTTAACCCATCCCTGCTGCCTGGACCAGTTTTCTCCTGCCAGTGTCACAGCCCTGGTGACACTCCGAGGGGGGAAAGGCAGAGCTATTTGCATGAGCTGGGCTTCTGCAGTGTCTCAGCCGCTGAGAGATAAAGATCTGAGTCATGAAAGTGGCTTTGTTGCCATATGACTTGATGGGCAAGTGCTAAGAAACGCTGAACAGGAAGGATGGAGAGAGGCTGCGAGACCTTTGCCTCTGTGGCAGAGCAGGCTCAGCACTGGGCTCAGAGCTCCAGAGCCTGAGCACGTCCAGGGCTGATTCATGGCTGAGAAGTGGGGCAGAAGGGCAAGGCTTCCATCAACTTCCTCAAACCAGGGGAAAACAGGAGAGCGGCTGGAGCAGTGGGAGTTGGAGGAAGCGGCTTCTTGCCTTGGTGCTGCTGCAGCCCTGCCCTGCTGCAGGATGTCACGCGCTGCACTGGTGCCTCGGCACCTGCTGGTCCTCCCGGCTTCGTTTGCCTTGGATCTCCGGTGCCTTCCATCAGGCATCTTGGGAAGCTTTGCAGAAGTGTCCTGGCCTGGCAGAGCTCCCAGGATAACTCCAAGCATTGTTGCTTTGGGGGTGGCACAGTGACGTGGCCGGGGTGCTGGGCTGGTGGGCACGGGGGATAATTTTAGCTGTGCAGTCCTTCCAGGGGATAACTTCATTTTTCACGAAGCGCAGAACCTTTATCTTTAAAATACCACAGAAATAATTCATGTCTTCAGCGTGTTGCTCAGATCTGATCTGGTTGAGCCTGGTCAGTGGTGCCACTCAGCCCACGAAGGGTCCCGTGTCCCTCTGGCAAACGCTGCCCTGCGGAGCCACGTTGAGTGTGTGAATCCAGGCAGGCAGGGATGCCCCAGCAGTGCCCAGGGCTCCCCTGGCTTCAGGGCAAGGCTGAGCCAGAGCTGTGGCACCTCCTGTCCCCTCAGTCTCGGGGCAGATCCTCAGGTTGTTTTGTGCTTTAGCACGGCTGAGCAGTTTGGGTTTCTCGCTTGAAGCGTGGTTTGTGGGGAATGTGTGCTTGGTAAACTTTCTATGGTAAAAATGAAGTTCTGGGATTTGGTGAGGTGGGATTTGGCCTCTCTGGGTGTGCTGCTGCGACAAGGCTCGGCTGGGGGCTGTGTGTGTGGAAAAGGCACCAAAATGCGCTCTGGGGGGCTGTAGGGACATGGCAGTGATGCTCTCCCTGCCTTGGGGGTCCTGCCTGGGGTGGCTGCAGGGACTGTGCCCGTGGCCCTGCTCCTTGGGGCCACCTTGCTGTCTTTGGCACCCTCTAACCTCCATCTCTGGCGTGTGCCAAGCCGTGGCAGCCTCTCCACAGGCTTTTGTGCGGAACGTGACAGCAGAAGCTGTGCCGGAGGTGGGGTGGGCTCTGCCCATCTGGTTTTATAGATTTGCTCATGATGATTCAGAGGGGAACCTGCCAGCAGCTGCCTTCCCATCCTAAATCACTGATTAACTCCAACCACCTGGTGGAGAAGCTGTTTAATAAACAAATCAGTGCTAATTCTGTGTGGAAGTGGCTCTGGGATCTGGCCAGGCCCGGGAGAGCGCGGTGTCTCGCGGGAGCAGGGCTTTGCTGACCTTGCTGGGAAGCGCAGAGAGGGGATTTAAACCTTCTGGAGCAAACGAAGCGTTTCATGATGCTGCCCTGACGCTTGGTGCTGACCCCAGTGCTGCGGGGGCTGGGGCTGGGCGGGTAAAACTCCATCCTGGCAGCTGCCAACGCTGCTTTCGGGCATGAGGTTCTTGCTGCTGGATTCCTGCACGAACCGGGGGGCCAGGTCGGGTGCGTGTCCCGTGCAGAGCGCTCACGTGCATCCAGCTGGCCATTCCCAGCCCTGGCCTTTCCCAGACCCCCTTCCCTGGGTGTTCCCGAGCAGCAGGAGTGCTGTGTGACCCCAGGCAGCCGCATTGTGCGCAGCCCTGGCGACAGACACCGTCTTGCTGCTGTCTGAGCCCCCTCGGCAGGCTGCGACCCGGCCGCTTCGGCCGCTGCTTCCAGCGGCTGTTCCCTGCATGACCCATCCCGGGGGCCCTGGGCTCGTTCCCGGGGCTGGGAGCTGGGGGGCTCTGCAGCCAGGGGAGGGCTCTGCAGTGCGGACCCCCAGGTGTGCCCTGGTGGTGGGGGCTGGCATTCCCTCGTGTCCCGCTCGGGGGCTTGCAGGGGACGCACCGCCTGAGCCTGCAGTTCCTGCTGTTCTTCGCCGCAGGGGAAGGAAGGGGCAGGAGGCTCAGTTCCTGTTGTCCACTTGAACATTAAATATAGGCTTTTAAGCAGTTTTCTTTGCAGGAAGTGTAGGAATCCCGCTCCGTGTGAGCCCGGCCTCTGGCAGAGCCCAGAGCTTGCCTTGCAGCAGCATCCTCTGCTCCCCCTTCGTGGCAGCATTAACCCTTCATGGCCAGGCTCACTGCAGGTTTGTCCTAAACCTGAACCACCCATCCTGCTGCTTCTGCCCCTGTCCCGGCTCCAGCTGAGCCAGAGCTTTTTGCTTTTTCCAGCTTCTGTAGCAAACTGGCTGCAGAGTCAGCTCTGGGGAGAGCCCCCACCTCTGAGCCAGCAGTTTCCCTTTTTCCTGGCTGATCTGGTCTTTCCAACGTGGGACCAGGCAGCAGGACCAGGCAGGGGGGGACATTTGTCTCCCTGACCTCTCATTTTGATGTGCTGTGGTTCCCCTCAGTGTCCTGCCCTTTGTTTCTGGGGTGCTGACTGCAGACCTGGCTGCAGTGGGGTCACCCCCAGCGTGCCCGGGGTGCTGGAAGAGGGTTGGGAAATCATGACACTTCCTTCTACAAACAGCCTTTTTCAGTAGGTCCAAATTCCTTTGGAAGAGGCTTTTTATGTAAAAAGCAACCACTTGAGTCTCCTTGCAGTAACAGCAACCACTTCCCAGAAAGACTGGACTCTCAGTAGCTGAGGAGGAGGGACACAGGGACACGAGCTGCTCCCTTGCTGCTGGTGCCTTGCAGGATTCCTGGGGGCTGGAGAAGCATTGCTCCAGCCAGGTTTGGAGGAAAGCCTTGGAGCTGTGTGGATGGAATTCAGCCAGCAATTGCCCGGCTCCCTGGCTGCAGAGGGAGCAGGAAAGCGGGGTGACGCCTGGGCTGGGAAGAGGGACTGGCAAAGGGGTTACCCCAGGCTGCTCCCAGGAAAGGCTGCTGCCCTCTGACCTGCTGGGAGCCATCCCCCTTCCTGCTGCTCCTGTGCTGCGTGTCGAGGGTGCAGTGGGTGGGGAGGAGGCACCACTTTTAAAAGGGCATTTTATTTGGATCCTTGGTTGCTGTAGCTGTGCAGGTGGACTTGAGTGTGCTGGTTTTCTGTCAAGGAGACTTTCCCAAAGGGATTGTCCCATCCCACCAGCCCAGGTGGGAAAAGGGAGCCATGGGAGGTGATGATGATGAAGATGATAACTGCAACCTGAGCTGGTTGTGTTGCTCAGGCAGAAGGATTTTTCAGGCTTTTTGTGGTGGTTTTACCTGATGCTGTGGTTGACTGATCAAGCCAGCAGAGAACTTGGAAGTGCCTTGGGGCAGCCCTGGTGTGGCTCGTGTGCAGTGCCCACGTGGTTTCGCTCGTGTTTGAGAGGAAGCAGCAGATTCTGTTGAGCCTTCGCAGGATTTTGGGTTTGCTTGTTCACAGCCCTGGGGAAGAAGAACCCTCAGGAGCTGAGCTGGCCCATGGAGGAGCTGCCCTGCTCTCCCCATGCCTTCTTGCTTCCACTGCAGGCGTATTGGCCCAAAATGTAGTGCAGGGGTTCCAGCTTTCAGGAAGAGGGGATGCTGGGGCACAGGTGGGTCTGACAGTGGCCCAGGCAGGACGTGGGGTCCCACAGGGTGGGCATGGGTGCCCTTCTCTGCTTTTCTGGCTGATCCTGTGCTAATTTTATCCTTTATCACTGTCACTCCAGGAGTTATCTCCCTCCCCCTTGCCTATTTGTAAGCACCGTGAGCCATTGCTCCAGAGGTGTCTTGGCTGTGCTCTGGCTCGTGCCTGCTCCCGCAGCCCTGACCTGCTCCTCACTCTTAGTGAGGAGAGGGTGACCCTGCCCCGGGCTGGCGAGCTCAGCTCCCCCCGGGTGTCCATCCCTGGGCTGCAGCAGCCTCCAGCCCCGGGGTCCTGCCCAGCCAGGGCTGGGCACGAGGGGTGTCACATCAGGGCTGTGCCAGGTGGGGATGTGGCACATGGAACGTGGCCAAGGGCTCGGGGGGCTGGGGGCCAGCAGGGGCTGGGGAGGAGGAAATGGCTCCTTGAATCATTAATGTCACCTTTGTGGTCATTCCAGGGCAGGCAGCAGGGACTGGGGGAGAGTCCCCGAGCCCCGTGGCTGCTCCAGCAAGCTCTGGTGAGGGGAGGGGGCTGCTCTGCAGGGAGAGCCAGTCCCAGGGCCCTTTGCTCAGCCCTGTGCTGAGCTGGAGCAAACCCTCCCACCCTCCCGAGTCCCTCTTCTCAGCCCTGGCCAGGAGCACCTGGGAAGTTTCCCCAAAGAACATGTGTCTTGCTTCTGTAGGTGCCAGTGGAGACTCCTGGCAGCTCCAGGCACAGGAAGGGTGTAGAAGCCATTCTGGCTCCATCCTCCAGGGAGCAAAGTGCAAATCCTGTTACGTGTGAAATGCTTCTCCTTGAAGAAGCCCCCTCCGTACTTTTCCACTGGGAAAGCTCCCGGGGATTTCCCTCTCCCTGCCTGCCTTGGCTGGGTGATTTCCTGCTGCCTTAGGAAGCAGTTGTGTGGAGGCAGCCAGGACTGAACTGGGCAGGATTAACCCCAGGGCTGCCAGCAGCAATACTGGGAAAACAGCTTTAATGCTTGGAGAAAGTTGCCAACTCCCTCATCCCATGGGGAAAGCAAAACACTTGGACTCTGGTGTGGTTATCTCTTGGCAGGTGGTGTCTGAGAGGAGGAAATGGCCTTTGCGTGCTCACACATTTTTCACCAGTGCTTGGAAAGGGAAAAAACCCATGGAATTTTGGGCTTTGAGTGGAGAAATGCACGGGGAGTGACCCCTGTGTCTTCCTCACGCTGGCAGTGCTGGCAGGCACGCAGTGCCCCTGGAGCTGGTGGCCTCACAGGACTGTCTGTGTGTGCCAGGGTAACAGGGCTGCTTCGAAAAGCCAATCCTGGATCCACTCAGGTCACTGCCAGTAAGAACTTAATAGGATCCAGATCTTGGAGAGAATCTGCAGCTCGGGAAGCAACAAAGCTGTGTGCTGCTGCCTTCCCTCAGTGGGACAGGAGCGTGGCAGAGCTGCCACCTCTTGGGGGGCACTGTCACTGGGTGTGTCACCATGTGCTGCTGCCCCGTGGCTCTGGGTCTGAGCTCCGGGGTGGCTCTTCTGGTATGTTGAGGTTTCATGTCCTGCAGGGTGTTTTGGGGGCGCTGACAGGGACCCCACAGAGCCCTGTACCTGGGGTGGGTGCGGAAGGGCAGCGCCCTGGGGCTTCCCTGGTGCCAGGGGTCCCTCGCACGGGTCTCTCTGCGGGTATTTCCTGGCTGGGATTGTGTGTGTGCCTGCATCCTGCCTCTGGGGGACTTTGCCATGTGTAACAGCCCTGTTTTCCCTGCTGCTGCTCTCCCAGACCTGTCGGCTGCCAAGCGCAAGTTCGCGGATTCACTCAACGAGTTTAAATTCCGCTGCATCGGCGACGCTGAGACGGATGATGAGATCTGCATTGGTGAGTCCTGCTGGCCCTGCAGCCACACCCCAGGGCAGGGTACGCCAGGGAAACACACACCAGGACACCGAGGGGCCCAGGAATTTGTCTGGGTGCTCTCTGGAAATGCATATTCCTCCTGGTTACACAGCAGCAAAGCCTTCCCCAGGGAATCACTTGTTGCTTCTTGGCCTAAATCTGTCCTTGCCAGATAGGAAAGGGAGAAGGTTGCCTGTGTGTGAAACCATCTCAGTTAGCCAGATGTCTTGCACTGGAGAGGAGAACCTGGAGGTGGTTGTGGCTGGGTGTAGTGCAAGGGGCTGTGCTCTGAAGCAGAGGAGCAGCAGCCTCTCTGCTGGGGCACAGGATCCCGAGCTCGAGGGAATCAGCGGAACTGAGCCTGGCTCTGCCACGGAGCTGGCACGGGGTGGTGGTTTCAGCCTCTTCCCTCTCTCATCCTGCTCCTGCCCCAGCTGAACTTTTAGAGCTTATTGTGCACGTCGTCTGCAGCCGGGAGAGCAAAGAAGCTTTAGCCCTGATTTAACTTTGCTTGTTTATTTGTGCCCAGTCTCTCGGCAGAAATAGCTCCTCATCCAGGTCTCCCTGGTGCCCTGCCCGTGCTGGGGAGCTGCCCCTCGTGTGCTGGGCATGGCTGGAGGCCAGTGCTGTGATGTGGGGCTGGTTGATGACTGACTGTTGGGTAGGGCAGGTTTGAGGTGAGGATGGAGGAAGAAGCCTGGTCCTGCTCTGCTGCCAGTTGCTTCTGTAGGCGGTGGGAAACTTTCTAGGGAGAGAGCAAAGATAACAAAAAACCCCAACCCCCCCTGCCCAAACCACAGACAGACAAAACCCCTCAGTTTCTTTTAGTGCAGTTTCTTTCTATAAAAACTGGAGTGTTAATGCTGACTGTGTCCCTTCCAGCCAAGTCTCTGCAGGAGTTTGCCACGGTGCTGCGGAACCTGGAGGACGAGCGGATGCGCATGGTACGGCCCCGTCTGTCCTGGGAGCAGGGGCTGCTGGCACCCGGGCACTCTGGGGACAGCGACTGCCAGCCCCAGTGCTCCTTCCCTCGCCTGGGGTGGGGCTGCAGGGCAGGGCAGAGGGAGGAGAGGGTGGGCTTGCAGGGGAAACGCTTGGAAAGCGTCAGGGATGGGGGATGCTGTTGGAGAGCGGCCGGGGCTGGGGGGGCTCACAGGTTTGCAGAGGTGGAGGGGTGAAGCCTGGGGGTGTCTGGGGGGGTTCCCATGGAAAAGGCTGAGGAGCAGCACAGGTGAGCTGTGCCTGTCTGTGCCCCCAGATCGAGAATGCCAGCGAGGTGCTGATCACGCCGCTGGAGAAGTTCCGCAAGGAGCAGATCGGGGCTGCCAAGGTAACGCTGCTGCTGCTCCCCTGGAGCTGGCCAGGAGCTGGCACGCTGCAGGATGGGCTGGGGCGTGGGAGGAGGCAGTGTGCTGCTGTGGGATGGGCATAGGGGTGATCCAACTCCTGGAAAGTGCCTCGGTATTCCGAGTTCACTCACAACCAAATAAGATGCCAAGGGCAAAAAGCTGCATGCCAGCTGAAGTGAACTTTTCTCCTTACTCCAAGGAAGAATTAGGATTTTCTTGGAGGGGTTCACATTTTCCGGAGTCCCCCAGCCTGCACTCCCCACCCCAAAGCATCGCTGGGGGCTGCAGGGGAACTCTGAGCTTCTGGCAGGACGGGGAAGCGCCGGTGTGGCTGAGGGTGGCTGTGAGACAGCCTGGCCCCCCCTCTTTCTTTCCTGCCTTTGTTCTGAAATAAAAACTACTGTCTGTGGCTCTCCTGTTGTTATAACAACCTGCTGCTGCCTGCAGGCAGCTCATGGCAGCAGTGCCCAGCCTGGCCTCGTGCAGCTGAAAGCAAAACACAGAGAGGAGCCCCCAGAACGGACCTGGTTATGAGCAGGTGCTGGCACAGTTTTGGTTCTGGTGTGTCAGGGTGGCCAGGCTGGGATGAGAAAGGAAGGTGAAGTTGACATCCTTGATGCTCCTGCCACAAACAGCGCAGTTACTGTGTCATTGTCCCACGTGGCACAGAGGAGAAGCTCTTGCAAGGGCTGGGATGTGGAGCTGTGACTGCTCTGCTTAGAAAGCGCTTTCCTCACTCTGTTGTTTTTGGACCTGGATCTGGATGTTTTACCAAGCACTGGGCCCCAGGAATAGAGGAGGGGTTCCCTCAAGCCTTGGGTTTTGGCAGCATAAGCTGCTTTACTGTAGCTGCCTGATGCTGGCAGATAAAAGCAGCCTCACCTGCTTCCAGTGGTGCCCCCAGGTCCTGTCTCAAGTGAGCCCCCCCCCGGGACTGCCGTCCTGCCCAGTGCCATGGGGACGCTGTCACAGCTGCTCCAGGGCCATTGTGTTCAGTGTCACTCTTCTTGTTCTGTTTTGTAGGACGCCAAAAAGAAATACGACAAGGAGACTGAGAAATACTGCGGTGTCCTAGAAAAGCACTTGAACTTGTCTTCCAAGAAGAAGGAATCCCAACTCCAGGAGGTGAGAGCAACCTCTGAGTTTCCATGTCTGGCTGTGACTGCGGAGAGCTTTTTGAATGTCTCACACAGCTCATAACAATGGTTCTCCTGGCTGTAAACTCATTTTTTCCCTCATTCTGGCTGCGGGTGCCGGGTTTTCCCCTTTTCCTGTAATGAAAGGAGACTGAGCTGTTTTGGTGAGTAAATCAGAGAGATCTCAAAATGGATAGCAATCAAAAAGGAGAGAGGGTTTATAATTAAAGAGTGTAACAGAAAGGAACTGGTTCTGCTGCAGGCTTCCCGTGTGCCAGCACAAATCATGGATGTCTGGTCTGCTTCTCTGCAAGTGGCTGCTCTGCTTTGTGCTCCAGGGGAGGAGGGGTCAGACTTAGTGCCTTAAACTCTTTCAGGGCCATCAGTGACTCAGGACATGGTTAGCTGTGCTGGCAAGTGCTCCTACTGCATGAGTATGCTGAGTTTTCAGTCACTTCTTTCAAGTCTGCAATTCGCTGTGCTGGCCCAGAGCTGTTGGTCCTGCAGGATGTGTGTCCTTGCCTTTGGGCATGGTGCTGGTGTGCTGCTGATCCCTTCCTGGGGGCACTGGTGGGCACAGGGCTCCTGTCCCCAGGTGGTGGGACCGTGCCCAGCAGTGCTGGGGACTTGAGAGCAGAAATACTTGTGGCACAGAGATCATCTGCCAGCAAACCAGGGCTGAGGAGGGCTCAGAATCGGGGCAGCCTTGTCCTTGGGGTTTGTAAATAACTTCCCATGTGGGAGCACCACGTGTCCCAGGGAATGGTGGCTTTTAAATGACCCTCTGAGCCCTTGGTTTCGTTTGTGTTTGAGATACTGATGCGGGGCATGATGGGGAGTGGAAGGAATTCTGGCTGTGGAGGGAAGGATCCACCCGTGGCTGTTAGAGGTGTGATCCTGTGCCCTGGACAGAGCGTGGCCCCGTGGGGCTGCCTGGAGATGCCACGTGGGATACAGGGGGGATTCTGTTGGGGATGTGAGCGGGATGCAGCACGGGATTCTGTGCGGGGTGTGTTGGGGGTGTGCTCAGAGTGCGGGATGCTGTGCAGGGTTCTGTGCGGGGTTCTGTGCGGGGTTCTGTGTGGGATGCTGTGCAGGATTCCACTGGGGATGAGTTCAGAGTTCGGGGTGCTGTGCAGGATTCCACTGGGGATGAGTTCAGAGTTCGGGGTGCTGTGCAGGATTCCACTGGGGATGAGTTCGGGGTGCAGGATGCTGTGCAGGGTTCTGTCGGGGATGAGTTCAGGGTGCTGTGCAGGGTTCTGTTGGGGATGAGTTCAGGGTGCTGTGCAGGATTCTGTTGGGGATGAGTTCGGGGTGCAGGATGCTGTGCAGGGTTCTGTCGGGAATGAGTTCAGGGTGCTGTGCAGGGTTCTGTCGGGAATGAGTTCGGGCTGCGGGATGCTGTGCAGGGTTCTGTCGGGAATGAGTTCAGGGTGCTGTGCAGGATTCTGTCGGGAATGAGTTCGGGCTGCGGGATGCTGTGCAGGATTCTGTCGGGGATGCGTTCGGGGTGCGGGATGCTGTGCCGGTGCGGTGCAGCAGCGCTGGCTGCTGGTGCCATCTGGTGGCATCTCCCAGCCGGCCCCTGGCTCGGGCTGCTGCGGGAAGGCAGGAGGAGCCTGCAGCCCGCTGAGGCAGCTCCCGGTTCAGGTGCTGGTTCCTGTTCCCCTGTGCCACTGGGAAGTGTCCATGGTTTGTGTGGCTCAGACCCCACCGAGGGAGGGGATACTTTTGGAAGAGGGCTCAGTGTGGAGTTGTGAAACGTGGATGAGGCGTCCCTGGTGAGGGGGAGTGCTTTCCAGAAAAGGGAGAGTTGCCTTTTCTTGTCAAGTTCATGGTGATTTCCATTTTTCTCACCTCTACTGCGTGTTTCCTACCCAGCTGTTGGGGAGGTGAGACCGTGAGTCACCAAACCCATTTTTCTCAGCTGGGGGAAGAGCGTGCTCACGTGGGTCAGGTTTATGTTTATTGCTGTGCCATCTGTCCAGCTGGGGCTGGGCTTGCCCTGCCTGGGGGTGTTCCCATCAGCCCCAGGTGTTCTCTGCTTGCTCCTGAGCTTGTGTTTCCTCTCCAACCCCTCTGCAGGCAGACAGCCAGGTGGACCTGGTTCGGCAGCACTTCTACGAGGTCTCCCTGGAATATGTCTTCAAGGTGCAGGAGGTCCAGGAGAGGAAGATGTTTGAGTTTGTGGAACCTGTGAGTGAGCTCCATCTCAGCCTGCACAAAACTGGGGCTGCTGTGGTGAAATGGGGTCATGGGGAGCCCTGGCAGTGCAGGGGCCAGGGGCTCTAGCCCCACCCCCAGCCCCTCTCTGAGGGCCCACCAGGGAGCCCCTCCAACCCGGGGGGGCTGCGGGGCCCCTTCCCCTCGGCAGGGGCAGCTCTGGGAGCAGCTCTGGTCTCTACTGACCGTCTCCATTTGCTTTTTCCCAATGCAGCTGCTGGCCTTCCTGCAGGGGCTGTTCACATTCTACCACCACGGCTACGAGCTCGCCAAGGATTTCAGTGATTTCAAGACGGAGCTGACAATCAGCATCCAGAACGTGAGTGTGCCTGGGGTGTCCCTGTGCCCCGTGACCATCACTGCCAGTGTCTGACCACTCTTCTTCTGGTGTATTTTAATCACAGAATCCCAGACTGATTTGGGTTGGAAGAGGCTTTAAAGCTCATCCAGTGCCACCCCTTGTCATGGGCAGGGACACCTCCCCATGTCCCAGGCTGCTCCCAGCCCCAGTGTCCAACCTGGCCTTGGGCACTGCCAGGGATCCAGGGGCAGCCACAGCTTCTCTGGGCACCCTGTGCCAGGGCCTGCCCACCCTCACAGGGAAGAATTTCTTTGTAATATCCAATCTAAATCTCTCCTCTTTTACTTTAAATCCATTCCCTTTTTCCTATCACTATCTACACATGTAAAAAATCACTCTCCCTCTTTTTGTAAGCCCCCTGAAAGCTCTGGAAGGCCTTGCCAATTGTTGTAATATTTTTCCTGTAGCTTAAATGCAGGCCCAGGAAGCAAACCTGCCCTGTGGCTGCCCCTGGGCTCCCCAGTCCCATTTCCCACAGGGCTGTAGGGACCCAGCCCCACCCCGTGTGCTCAGAGGCAGGCACAGCTCCCTGCACTGGAGAAGACATTCCTGTTTGAATTCGCAGACAAGAAACCGCTTTGAAGGAACGAGGTCAGAGGTTGAAGCTTTGATGAAGAAGATGAAGGAGAATCCCCACGAGCACAAAAACATCAGCCCTTACACCATGGAGGGCTACCTCTACGTGCAGGAGAAGCGTAGGTGTCGGGCTGGGGAGGGCAGCCTGGGGAAGGGCTGTGGCAGCACAGGGGCTCTCAGGAAGGCTGCTTCAGCCCGTACAGAACCCCTGGGAGACAGGGAGTGAGTGGGGTGTTCGGTGGGAGGGTGGCAGCCAGGGAGAACCACTGCCAGTGCCTTTCCCCTGAATAGGAGCTGATACCACTGAATCCAGCAGGGAACCGTAGGTGCAGGAGCCTGGCAGGTGAAATGATGGTCAAACACAGCGGGTTCTAACGGGAGGGCACTGAAACTGTTGTGGGCATGAACCTGTACTTGCTCTGCAGGTCACTTTGGGACTTCCTGGGTGAAGCATTACTGCACCTACCAGAGGGAATCGAAGCGCATCACCATGGTGCCCTTTGACCAGAAGTCAGGAGGAAAAGGGGTGAGTGCTGGCAGGGGACAGGACTCTGTCCTGCCAGGGAGCACGTGGCACTGCTGGCTGCAGGATCTCTGGGGCTCAAACTGGCAAGGTGACACAAATGCAGTGAAGTGGGTCACATTCATTCCTGCTTGCCACATGGGGAATGAACTTGGCACCTGGTTTGAGAAGGAAAAGGCAGGAAACCCCCAGAGATCTTTGCCAGCCACATGCACCCACCACGCTCCAGCTCCATGGGTGCCTGCTCCAAGGCATGGACAAGAGAACCTGTTTATTATTTTGCTCCTTCCCCAATGCCTGTGACTTGTCCAAGGCCAGGTTGGATGGGGCTTGGAGCAACCTGGCGGAGTGGAAGTGTGCTTGCCCATGGCAGAGAGTGGAATTAGATGAGCTCTAAGTGCCCTTTCCACCCAAGCCACTCTGTGAGTCTCTGGTGATCCTATGACTTGGCCAGTGAGGTTGTTTTGTTTTGGACAGAGGCACAGGAGAGCCTGGAGCTCCCCTTGGCCCTCAGGGGGTGTGAGGAGCAGAGGGAGCAGTGGCTGTGGGGAGCCAGCACATGCAGTGTCCCCAGTGTCCCCAGGGCTGTGTCCAGGGCTGGCTTTGCTCCTCTGTACAGCAGGAACAGCAGACCCCTCCACAGCGTTCCCAGCTGGGATGGTTTGCAAACACAATCCCCTTGCTGGGAGTGCCTGGGGCAGCTGGACAGGCTCCCACATGGCTTCCTGCTGGCACAGGGAGCCGGCTGTGGGCAGGGGAGCTTCTAAAATTCATTTCCTCTTGCCTTGGAGCATCTTCGTTATAGCTCAGCATTACCATATCCCAGCCCTGCAATCATCGGTGGCTGTGCTGTGTTTTGTCTGGTCCCTTCCCGTGTCAGGGCTCTCCCTGCACCCAGGGGTGTGGGAGCTGCTGGCAGCACCCGGAGCCCCTCTCCAGGGCCAGGCTGGACCCCTCCCCAGGGCTGTGCTTGCACCAGCCTGGCCTGAAAGGCTGCCTGTGCTGGGGCAGCCCTGGGCAGGCTCAGGGCCTGGCAGTGGTGAGCACCACGGACATCTGGGCTGGGGGCTGCCCTGCTGGCAGTTCTGGGCTCTGGCTGGAGCAGGTGCCAAGCTGCTGCACAGGGAGACCCCTCGCTCGTGGGTCAGGGGTGGCATCAGCCCCTCGTGCCCTGAGCCGTGGCCAGAGCTGGCTGTTGGTGGGTTTGGAGCAGGGGCATTCCCTGAGTTCTGGGCGGAGTGGAGCAGCCTCGTGCCAGCAGTGGGCCGGGCTGGGGGCACCAGGGACAGGTGGCCACTGCCAGACCCTGGGGAGAAGCCCTGCAGGGAGCTCCCAGGCCTGTCCTCCTGGGTCTGTGCTGGTCCCTTGTCTGGGACAGAAGGGGTTTTGGTGAGTTAGAAGCCATGGAAGCACACGAGAACAGTCAGGTAGGAATTAGGGCTTCTCCCCCAAAGTGGGGCAGGTTCAGAGGCCCAACGGAAGAGGATCTGCAGCAGGGCCTGCAGCCTGGAAAACTGCTGCCATCCCTGAGGCGTGGTGGGATGACTGGGACTGTGTGCTGGGGAGTGCTTGGGTTGTCAGGAGCTCCAACGATGGTCGCAGTGGGGAGGAGTTCATGGATAAGAACCAGGGAGTCACCCTCCCTGGAGGGATTTAATGGACATGTAGCTGTGGCATGTGAGGATTAGTGGTGGGCTTGGCTGTTCTGGGCAACTTTTGGACTCCGTGAGCTTAGAGGTCTTTTCCAATCTAAGTGGTTCCAAATGTGTTTCCTGGAAAAATGGTGATGTCAGGGAACAGGGTGGTCAGCCAAGGTGTCATCAGGAACAGCACAGAGAGCCCAGAAAAGTGTCTGTCTCCAGGAACTCCTTCAGAATTCATTTTCTGTGATGTCACCAGTGGAATTTCACAGTTGCAGGAGAAGTGTCTGTGCTGGCAGGGGCTGAGGCAGGATTTCCTCCAGCAGAGGACAGCAGTGCTCACAGATCCTGCGGGATCCCTGCTCAGCCCTGTGGAAATCCAGTACAGCTTGGATGCAGACAGGCTTTCTCTGGATGGGAGAATGGTTTTGTCATTGCCTTGTTATATAATAAACATTTTAAGACACGTTTGCTCCTGTTAAGAGTCCTTGTGTGCACAATGCTGCCAGAAACGCAGCGTGGAGTGCAAACTGCCAGCAGGTCTATGGAGTGGAAAATAAAGCTTATTTTGCCCAGAAGCTGTGGTCCAGCACTACCTGCCCCCATCAAGAATGGGTTGTGGGGTGCTTAATGCACGGATTGAATCGTGGGCATCCTGAAGGGAAGGCTCCTCATGGAAGGCTTTGGCCTGAACAAGGGTGAAAAGACAAGTCCTCCTGTCAGAGATATAAATAGGTATTTTTGCCAGGGTGATGTTGCCAGATCCCCCCAGGTTTGAACCTGCTCAGGGGCAGTGGTGGGTGCTGGGGACAGGCCTGTGGTTGTTGGTTGTTCTCAGCCTCACCTTTCAGTTTGTCCCTCCTCAGGGGGAAGATGAAGCCGTCACCCTGAAATCCTGCACACGGCGGAAAACAGACTCCATTGAGAAGAGGTTCTGCTTTGATGTGGAGGCTGTGGATCGGTGAGTGCTGCCAGGAAGCTGCTGGGGCTGTGGTGACCCTGTGGAGGGCAGGGCTGTGCTCCTGCACTTGCCTTTGGGACAGTTCCGTGCCGTTTCCGTGTTTCTCTCCTTTAGTCACTCCCCTTGGGAGTGGAAGGCATTAGTCCGTGGGATCACAGCTCTTCCAGCCAGGTGCTCTCCCTCTACTGGGTTTACAAGTCTCTCTGACTCAAGTTGCTCTGCCTTTAAGGGTGTTTTAGCACTTCTGCAGCCTCTGGCCACACGAGGTGAGCGGTTGCCAGCCTGGAAAAGGTGCTCAGGGGGTGATTTGGGAGGGATGTGCTGCCCCTTTCCAGCACTGGGTACGTGTTGGAGCAGTGCCAGCTTTTCTGCTGGAGTGGCTGGTTCACCATGGAGGGGTGGTAATGCACCTCTGGCTCGTGCCTCCAGGCGCTTTCACTCCTTTTTCCTGCAGAAGGAAAACCCTCCTGCTGTGACTTACCACACAGCAGCTGGACCAGAGGTGCGTGTGGGTTCAGTCCGTGGCACCCAGGAGTGAGAGTTGTTACCCAATCAGTGCATAGCTTACCCATGTAAACAGGAAAGCCAGGCTGGTGTTGCTATTCCAGGAGGAATTAGTCACTGCCTCGGGTCTCCCTCTCTGCAGGACTTCACATGGTTCACAAAAGCCTGCTCCAAAGGCACTCAGGCTGTTCTCCCAGTTGTGTGCCTGGCTGTGGCCCAGCTGTCCTCCCCTCTGCAGGAATTCCCCAGAGGTCTCAGAAAAACCCAAGTTTCATTAAAATCTGGGTGTTGAATACTGCTGGAATAACCCATGGTGCCTCTCCCTGCCCAGGCTGTGCTGTGGCAGTGTTTGGGTGCCAGCCTGTGGCAGGGAGGGGTTGGGCTGATGGAGCTCTGCCTGTGTTGGCCGAGGGATGAGATAACCTGGGGCTGCCTCCCACTCTCTGGAGCTGTGCTTTTCTCCAGAAAGCTGCAGTATTTTCTCCAGAAAGCTGCAGTATTTCTGCTGACACGGAAAGTTGTTGTTTTTTTTTTTTTGCTGTGCCCTGAGGATATTTTTTTATAATGTGAAAATCAAACTAAAAGTGGGAGAAGGAGAATGGGAGCCACAATAATTTTCCTCAGCGTATTTAGAGGCAGCTGAAGCTTCCCTTGGTGTTTGGAGCCTGCCAGGCATGGGATCAGGAGCTGCTCCAGAAATCTGCGTGCTCCATGTAAATCATGGCAGGGGAGTAGCACAGGAAGGGGGAACCTGAGGAATTTCTCGTTTCATGTACACGTTCCTGCTGCAGGGATTTGCCTCTGTCTGAGAGGGCAGGAGAGCAGAACGCACCTGTAGGAAAAGGCTGTTCTTTCCCATGATACAGGCAGGTCTGCGTTCTCTTGGTATCATAATTTGTCATTAGATGTCTAAAATATTGGGTATTCCCAAGACAAACTTAAGAGGAGGAGGAAACAACAAGTTTTCCCACGGCTGAAAGAGGCTGCGATGTGCCCAGCCTGTCTCCCTCTTCCTGGGGTAGATCTGGGCACCAGCAGGGCATCAGGTGCTGCTGTCAGTGCCAGGGTGTGCTGGAGATCCCCGTCACCCTCCAGGCTCTCAGGCTGGGCTGTGTCACAGCTCTCGGGACAGCCTGGAGGTGGCAGCCTCAGCCGGTGCTTCCCGAGCCGTCCCTGAACAGAAATGGGCTTTTGTCAGCCTTGCGTTTTGGGAGCTCAGACAGCGCGGGGTGCAGGGCTGGAGCTCAGCAGTAACACCCTAAATAGCACCAGCTAAGAGCTCTTCCTTCTTGGGTGGGAGAAACAGTGGGTTTTTCTCCTGTAAAGATGATTCAGCACAACCAAGCTGAAAATCTGGAGCCTGGGCTGTTATTACAGCATTGCTTCCTTGTCACAGAATTCCAGAATAGTTTCTGTTGGACCTTAAAGCTTGTCTCATTCCACCCCCTGCCACGGGCAGGGACACTTTCCACCAGACCAGGTTGCTCCAACCCCCATTCAATCTGGCCCTGGCATTTACAAATAGTTCTCACGTTCAGTGTAGCAAGTTAGAAGTATTGCATTGTATTGTGTTGTATTGTATTGTGTTGGTACAGCAAAATTAACCCCAGAATGGTGTTCTAGGGCCTGGCTGAAATATACCCTCAGTGTGATGGATACTGTGCTTTACTGTTAATGCTCTTTTTTATTCATTAACTAAACTCGTTTGTAGTCTCTGCACATTCAATCAGGTTTGTAAACAAGGTGAACAGGGATGACAGCCAGCGTCCTACAAAATGAGCCCGGGGAGGAGGAGTATCTCCTGTGGCCGATGACAAAGGCTTTGTCATTTAGGACAGTGTAGGTCATTGCTCTGGGCCAGAAGTGCTTCTGAGTGCCAGCTGGCTTTTAGGGCAGCAGGAGGTTTTCAAGTGCAGGGTTTGGCTTCTTGGTGGGTCACGCGGGCAGTGAACTCTGCAGGTGCCACCACTGCCCTGGACCCTGCCTGGGTGCCCCAGGGTGACTGGCACCCCAGCTGGTGCCCGGTGGAATTGTAGAACCTGAATCCCAGAGTCACTGAGGTGGGAAAAGACCCCCAACAGCATCGAGTCCAAACGGTGCCCCATCCCCTCCTTGTCCCCAGCCCAGAGCACTGAGTGCCACCTCCAGCCCTTCCGTGGACACCTCTGGAGATGAGGACTCCACCACCTCTCTGTGCAGCCCTTGCATTGCCTGGCCACCCTTTCCATGGGGAAATTCTTCCTGAAGGAATTGGCACAGGGCTGGATGGTTGGCATGGGGCTGGGAGAGCTGCCAGGCACCCGCCAAGCGCTGCCCTGAGCAGATGGGTTTCCCCAGGAGGGCTGTTGGCCTTGCTCTGGGAATGCAGCTGGCAGATGCAGGGCTCTGACCGTGGCAGGACCTGCTCCCTGCTCCCCTGTGCCAGGCGAGCCCAGCCCTGCAGGGTCCCCGTGCCCGCAGAGCCTGTCAGTGCACTGCAGCCTGTCCCTGCTCCTCTGCAGGGTCACCTTCCAGCCACCTTTCCGCAAAGCCTTGCTGGTGTCACAGGGGGGTGAGGAGGGGCTGTCACACTCAGGGATGAGGCTCCTTCCCCTCGGTGGCCACGGAGCCACGGCAGCCACAGCCCCTGCAGAACGTGCTGCTGGCTGCACTGCTGCTGGCTGCACTGCTGCTGGCTGCACTGCTGCTGCTCCGAGCTCTGCATGCACACCCAGACTTTCTGAGTCCGGGGTCTGTTTCCCCCTTAATTTTATCTTTGCTCATTAACGTTTTAGGACCACATGTGGCTGCTGGTGCCTGGCCCGTGGGGCGCTGCCTGGGCTGCACTGCTCTGCTCAGGCTGGGACTGGGAGCATCTCTGTGCACTCAGCCCAGCTCCTGTTATTAATGCACTCTTGTGTGTTTCCATCAGCAGTTTAGATTGTCTCGCTGTGATAAGCTGCTACGGCAGTTGGAAGTTCTTATCTGTTTCTATTGCTTTCCTTATTTGTTTGTTTTCCTGGAAGAAGGAAAAGCTATTGCAGTTTCTCATTTTCTCAGTGTGTGCTTAGTCACAGCTCCTTAAGGCCAAGCCATTTGTCACAAAAGCTGAGATATTGAGAAAATTCAAATTTCCTGTGTGGTCTCATATGGAAAAATCTTCCATTTTTAGATTGTAGCATATTGAAAATATTCTTTCTTATTAAGTGTTTGCCATGTTCTGCTCTGGTCTCACCCTCCTACACTCACTCCATTTAGAAATGGATTTCTTCTGGTTCCAAAATGTCCCTTCCCCTCCTTGTGCCCCAGGAAAAGACAAAGGGATTTGGTGCCCACACGTGGAAATGTGGGATGCAGCACCTAGGAGCGAATGAGGAGGTCCTTGATCTTGTTTGCCCCAGCAGCTCAGGTTTGTGCATCCTGGGTGACAGATCCAGGAGCGTGTCCTGCTGTCCGGGTGCCATGGCTGGGGTGGGCTGGCTCCACGTGGCTCAGATGCATCCCAGGCTCCAGGGAGGAGGTGGGAGCTGCCCCACAGCAAAATCTGTATTTACTGTATGCTGCCTTTGTAAATAATTATCTGTATAAATGACCCCCGGTGTGAGGGGACAAGGACAGCTCCGTTTTGCTGATCTTCTGGGAAGGGGCAGGGTCAGAGCAGGGTCTTTGCCGTGGCTGGGTCATGGAGATAACCCCGTGAGGAGGAGGCTGCGCAGGGGGCTGCTCTGGAGGAGGCTCTGTGGGGATGGTGCTCTTTGCAGGCAGCGTTTCCAGCAGGGCTGCTGCTGGCAGGAGGCTGATCCCGAGCCAGCCTCCCGACCTGGCTGTGAGCACACGGAGCCCCGTGGGCATCGGCCCCATCCATAATGAATGAGGCGTAATGTGTGGGTGCATTTTAAATTTATCACAGCCAGGAAGATGGTTGTGCTCAGGAAAGTGATGCAATGGGTGCCCTGGCGAGTAAACACTGGGGGAGGAAATGCAGAGCTATTTGCAATGGAAATTGGGTTTGATTCAGTTTCACAGCACCTCCCCTCATGCTGTTAAAGAAGTTTGACTTTGAAGTGAAGCCGCGGAGTTGTTATCTGCTCCGAGGCAGAACAAACATTTTGCTGTTATCACCTCTTTGCCCTGTGCTGAGGGAACCTGGCACTCCAGATAGCAGCACTGCCACCCTGGGACCGTGCTCTGCTGGAAATCCAGTGCCCAACATACCATGAATGGAGGGTTTAAATTTCTCTCTTCTGATGTCTTGGCTAAAGAGACAGAAATCCCAGTATTTCCTTTCCTGTGTGTCCCTAGCTGAGCTAGAGCCCTTCCAGGGCTTTCTGACTGAGGTGTCTGTGCCTTCAGCAGCAGCTGGGCTGAAACTCAGACCAAAGCCCTGCTTTAGGTGACTGCTGCAGCTCCCCAGGTACCAGGGGCTGCTCTTGAGTCCCTTTGGTCCTGCACAACAAGGAGCTTTGTGCAGTGTTTTGAACATGTTTGCTGTTGGATGTGGAGCGTTTTCCCTCTCAGATGGGGCGATGGTTAAGTGGTTTCCTCTTCCCTCCGAAGTGAGTAAACTTCCAAACCACTAAGCTGATGAGTATTGACTGACTCACCAATGGGATTAGCAGAGATCAAGCACATTATGTCTGGTTTTTGGACGTGGGCACAGCTTCCACTGGTGGGACGGTGCTGAGCTGCCTGTGTGCGTGCTGGGAGCTGGGCTGGTGGGATGGGGAGTGCAGGGAGGGAGAAGGGTTAATCCTGGGTTCCCGGCCTGTGCGTGCCACAGAGCAGCAGCAGAAGGGCCAAACCCACCTCTTGAGAGCCCCTGTTAAAGTTTACTTTTCTTACAGGCTCTTATCAAGGACCAAAGGGCATCTGCAGAGTGTTGGTGCAGCTCACGTTTTCCTGCCGAATCACCCTTGGGAAGTTCACGTTAGAAATCACCCTTCTCCGCAGGCTTTATCAGGGTTTGGGGATTGAGTACCGAGCAGAGCCTACGTGCTCTGAGGAGCGCTCTGCAGGCTGCTGGCAGCTCCCGAGCTTTCATCCCCCTTCCCGGCGTGTGTCCCGGTGCGGGGAGCAGCATTCCTGCCGCCCGTGCCCTTCCAGAGCCCCGCGCTCTGCCGGGCCGGGAAGAGCGGCATGGGAGCTTCTGTGCTGTCACAGCTCCCGTGTTGGAAACGCCACGGCGGGCAGCGAGCACCAGCAGCCCCCCTGCATCTCCCCGTTGCCAGGGAATGTGCTCGCCGCGCTCCGGCAGGAATCGCCGCTGTGCTCCGCTAACGTGTCTGCAGACAGGCGGGGAGGAGCCGGCACACGGGCAGCTCTGGCTGTCTGACAGCCCGGGGGCTCTGCCCGGCCCCGGCAGCCCCGCTGGCAGGGCGTGCGGCCGCCCCTTGGAGCTGCAGAGCCAGCCCAGAGGCACAAGGCTGGGGATGAGCCGGGATGTGGAGATGGAAATCCCGGGAGCTCCCAGCCGAGCAGTGGTGCAGTGAGATGCGCCCCCCGGTGTGGGATCGCAGCTCCCACCCTCCCTGTGCCCCCACACCTGAGGCTGTGCAAACGCTCTGTCCTGCCAAATCCGTCCTCACCTTGCTGGTCACGCTTAACAGAGCAGCGAATTGAGGTTTGACTCCTTGCATGGAAAGCGTGCTCCAGGAGTGGACACAGCATCCTCTGAGGAGCGTGCAGGTGGCCTTGGCCCTGGGGCAGGGGCAGTGCCCGTGCTGTCCCCTGCTCCTGTGCTGTGCGTGCAGCACTGGGGCCTGTCCCTTCCCCTTCTCATTGGAGTAAATGAGCAGTCCCAGGGCTGTTTGTTGGTGGCTGGATTGACAGGGCAGCTCAGGGCTGTGGTGTGTGTGACAGAGCTGGGGGCAGGAGCAGCACCCCGGGACTCCTGCACTGCTCCCCCTGTGAGGCTGCTGGAGGGGGACATCGTGTCACTGCCACTGCTGTGTCCTGCAGCAGGGTATGGACGGGGCCAGGGGACTGGCACGGCCATGAGGGCATGCACATCTTGGGGATGAAATGCTTTGCACAGCAGAAGGTCTCCTCTGTGAGCCAGTGCTTGGGGTGGTGGTGAGACATGGGGGGCTGGGTGGGATGTCTGGGGCTCCTGCTTCCTTGGTTCCCTTCCTTGGTTCCCTTCCTTGCCTTCTCCTGCCGTTGCATGGACCTGCTTAACCCAGTGCAGGTGAGCTGGCTGGCTGAGGGCCAGAGCAGGAATTTGGCACCCAGCTCTTGCACAAAACCACGGGAAAGGTGTGCTGATGGTTGGAGATGTCCTCTGCTCGCTTGCTGACCCTGGTCAGGTCCTGCAGGGATATCCATGGCTCTTGTCCTCCTTGTGCTGGGGCTTGGCTAGGAAGGAGCTTGTCCTCCTTCCCTCTTCCTCTCATGAAAAATTCATCTTTGCCACTCTCAGTGCTGCTGTCCCCTTTGTCCCGGCAGGCCCGGTGTGATCACCATGCAGGCGCTCTCGGAGGAGGACCGCAGGCTCTGGATGGAGGCCATGGACGGCCGGGAACCGGTGAGCAGCAATTTGGGCCAAAAAAGCAGAGGAAACCGTGGTGAGCTCTGGGGAGCCTGGGGCAGATTGCTGTCTGTGGAGCCGCTGTCTCGCAGCTCGTGTGGGAACTGTATCCGTGGGGCAGCTCCTGCCTCCTGCCAAGAGAATCGTTTAATCCCTTGGTTAAATATTTGAGGTAATACTGTATCTCCCGTGCTTGGATTGCTTGGAGGTGCGGTGGAGAGGAGGAGGGTAGGCTTGGCCAGCACAAACATGCTGCTCTGCCCTGCTGAAAGGAAAACATGGCAAAAAGAGCAGTGGAAGAAAAGACGCTGTAGATTTCCAGGGCTTTTGGAGTCCTGCGACTCCTTGGCAGCAGTTTCTGAGTCTGACAGAGAATTGCATGTTTCGTGGGAGCACAGGAGTGTGGCCCCTGCTCCCTGTGTTTGCTCCTGCTGTGCCAAAGCCTCCCTCACCTCTGGAGGGGATTCTGGAGGTTTGCAGAAAACTCGTTGTTGTTAGTTTTTATTTTGGAATGCATTTGCAAACCTTTTCTGCCAGCTAGAGGAGCGTTGGCTGGTTCTGAGCAGGTCCCTCCGGGGGTGCTGGGGTCACAGTGTGGTCTGTCCCAGCTCCGTGTGGGGACTGTCCTGCGGCACCCAGAGCACTGCTGAGCAGCCAGGACCAGTCTGTGGCCTCCGTGCCTGCTCGTGGCCATCAGCCTTTTGGGATATGAAAAGAAGCCATGTGGAGAGCCAGGGCAGCCTGGGCTGTTCTGTGGCAGAACAGAGTGGGTGTCTGTGCTGGGCTCTGGCATGCAGAGCAGGGTGTCCATCCCAGCACAGCCTGTTCCCACAGACTGGTCCTGGTTTGAGCAGATCGCCCCCCCAAATCCATGGAAAGGTTCTTGTTTGTCAGGAGAAATGTTCATGGAAGCCAGGCATGGGCACACGAAGCTGTTCTGTGAGCGCTGGAAAGCTCGTGCTGGCCTTGGTCAAGCTCTTGCTTTTGGAACGTGCAGCAGTTTGGAGATCAGCGTGTGGGAGGTGCTGCCCTGCATTTCAGGGAAAGGACTGTGTGGTGGATTACAGCCAGGTCCCAGCCTGGAGTCGTAGATCCATCAGGTAATTCAGGTAGGACGGGAGCTCCGGAGGTTGCTGGTCCAACCTCCTGCTCAGAGCAGGTTGCTCAGGGTGTTGCTGCGTGGGAGCTGAGAGCATCCGAGGGAGGAGAGGGCAGAGCCTGCCTGGGCTCCAGCCCAGCTGCTTCCCTGGCCTCCTCACCCCAAAGCTGAACCTCTCTTGTTTCAATTTACTCCCGCCCAGAGAAGCTGTGCCTGCCCCATCCCTGGTCCAGATCCACATTGGACGGGGCTTGGAGCAACCTGGTTCAGTGGAAGGCGTCCCTGCCTAGGGCAGGGGGTAGGACTGGATGAGCTTTAAGGTCCCTTCCAGTTTAGACCATTCCATGATTCTCTGGTTCTGTCACAGCCTCTGCTCCCGTTTTCTATCACCTGCTGAAAAGGGGCCCTTGTTTGGGGGAACCAGCCTGTCCTCCACCCTTGGCTCTGACCCCTGGGGCAGCTGTGGTGGCACAGCCCTCTCCAGCTCCAGGTGCCAGCTGTCTTGACCCCTCCTAAACGAACCCCTGCCTTGATTCTGGTGGCACCATTTCTGCAGAGACAAAATGTGCACTGTTGCTCCTCATCTGAGTGGAGTCTTGTGCTCCTCCAGCCTGCTCACCTGCCTCCCGCTGCACACCTCAGCTGGCAGCTGCCGTGGCAGGGATGGCAAAGCCAGCTGTGCTGGGAGCTGCAGGCAGGCAGGCACCCAGCTGTGCTGGGAGCTGCCCAGGATGCAGCACAGGAGCAGAGCCAGCCTGCAGAGGTGCAGACAGAGACTTTGGCCGCTTGCAAAGAGCTGTGCATGCCAAAGGTGCTGTGGAGCAAGCAGGACAGGACTGCCTGGATTATCCTGTTCCTGAATCTGGTTAGGAGAACTTCAAAACCACGCTGGTTGTGGTGCTACCTGCGTGCTGCTGCTCTCCCCTGTCGTGCCCATCAGCTGAGGTGAGGGCAGCTGGCTCACCCAGCACGTCAGGGGTTGTGGCTGTGCATTAGTGCAGTACCTTGTGGCATTTAATTGCTAATGGCTTACACTGCGCTTCCAGGTGTGGAGTGGGAGCCATGGGGATGCAGCCCGCATGGAAACGGATCCAAGAGGCACCTTGCTGCTGAAGGTGCTGTGTGTTGACACGTGAGGCAGCTCCTTGTCCTCAGTTCTCCTCCTCCATCCATCAGAAATGCCGCTGTGGGCTCTTCTGTTTGGGTTCTTATCTTGCAACACCAGGGTGCAGCGTGTTATCTTCGTGTTACCCATTCCACAGGGATTTCCTTGAGCAAGAGACGAGGCTTTAACCTTTGGACTCCTAGAAATATCCATCCTGTGCTTTGACTGTATTTCTGTAACCAAAGAACCCTACTGGAAAGAATGTCTGGTTTTCCTTTGATTTGACTGTAGAGTGTGGGGAAGGATTGGCACGTGGGGGCAGGAATTCCATGTGCAAATTCAGCCTATGCAGAGATTAGCATGGACTGGAGTTTGTTTCTTAATTATAACGAAGAAAGTAAACCCAAATGTCAAATTACATCTTAGTGAGATTTAAACCTAGAATGTGGCTGCATTAGCTAAGACATTTGTCACAACTTGAGAAGATTTACACTGTGTCTCACAGTCAGAGCAGCCTCCAGACAGCTCTCATCACACCGTTAACTCTTACCACTTGTTACTCATTTGGATAAAGCCCCCGTGTTGACTTTGGGTTTTCTTCCATGTTACAGAGGCTGGAAACAGGATCAACTGCTAACTCCATGGCAGAGCAGTGGTGTTTGGTTTTGTTAAGATACTCAAGATCAGTTTCTTACGGATTTTCTCCTCTGGTGGTGCAGTTTGCCAATGTATATGGTGGAGGCCAGAGCGATTCTGAAATTTCCTTGGAACCTGAGTCAGGAATAAAAGCTGTGCTGGCTGATGGTGGCTGTGCTGGGCTGCAGGTTTAGGAGAGGCACAGGTTAGGCTGTGTCTCGTGGCAAAGAGCAAGGGAAGCATTCGGTAAGGTTGTGGTGAGTGAGTGTGGAGGAGGAGGAAGAGGCTTGGGGGGACCTTCTGGCTCTGCACAACTCCCTGACAGGAGGGGCCAGCTAGGGAACAGGGGCAGGAGGAGAGGGAACAGCCTCAGGCTGGGCCAGGGGAGGCTTGGGTTGGACATCAGGAGGAATTTCTCCCTGAAAAGGGCGGTCAGGCATTGGCAGGGGCTTCCCAGGGAGGTTTGGAGTGCCCATCCCTGGAGGTGGCACCTGGAGGTGGCACTCAGTGCTCTGGGCTGGGGACAGGGTGGGGATCAGTTGGGACTCGATGGGCTGGGAGGGCTTTTCCCCCCATCCCCCGCGGGGATGCGGGAGCCGGTGGCAGCCCGAGGATTCGCGGTGGCCCGTGGCCAGTCCCCACTAGATGGCAGCTGAGACCGGCCACTCGGGGCACTTGTGTCTCGCGGGGTGGCACGGGACCCCCACAGCCCCGGGCTCGGGGGAGCCGTGGGACCCCGAGCCGGCAAGCACGGCGCGGCGGTGCTGCTCCGAGTGGGGACAGCGCTCGCTTTTGTGTCCCCAGACTCGGCACGGCCGCAAACCCCAAACCGGAGCTGCTTCTCTCCTCTGTTCCTCTGCGTCCCCCGCAGGGTCTGCGTGGGCTGGGTGCCACGCTGCGAGGCACCGGCCCTGAGTGGGATGTGCCTGTGGAGCTCCCCGTGCCTTGGTCCTGTCCCAGCCCTGCTGCTGCGGGACAGTGGTCTCCTGGAGCTCCCGGTGCCCGGAGATGCCAGCGGTGCGGCGGGGACAGCAGAGCCCAGCCCCGCATTCCTGCCCAGCACCCCTCCCGCCGCCCCCTCGGATATCGCTGCTGGGAATTCTTTCTGAAACTGCTTCTCATTTTCCTTGTCTAATTATACAGATTGGTGAGAGATTTATTTCCCGGTGGAAACGCTGTCTTTTGAACTCACTCCAGTGCTTTCAACCTCGGCATTCCTGTTATTTTGGCTCATTCAAAAAACAAATTCACTTGCAGGGCTTCAGTCCCAGCGTGGCTGCGGGGGGATGGACAGGCACCCACTGCTCCCCTTCCCAACCCCTTGTACTGCACCGGGACTCAGACCTGCTTTATCATGTGAATTCATTGCATCTCAGTTCTCAGGGATGGCAGCAAAATCCTCTCCCAGAGCACCTTTGAGTACAGGCAGTGTCTGTGGCCCGAGCTCCGTGCACGGGGAGCCCGTGGGCGAGTGCCGGAGCCATCGCTGTGTTCTCTGCTCTGCTCTCCCCAGGGTCTGCTCCCTGCCTGGCTCGGCAGTGGCTTTCCTCACAGCCTTTTTCATGCTGAGCTTTGATTATGCTCTCAATCCCACAGACATGTTTCTGTCAGCTTTCTGGAAAAGATGGGGGTTTTTTTTGTGTACTCTGTCTTGCAGGTTTTCATGGCCTTCATCCTGCCCGGGTTTGTTTGCTTATAGCAGATCTTTTTTTGTTGTTCTCTATGGCCTGAGTCATTCCTGTTGCTGCTTCTCCATCTCCCTGTCTCTCTCTTTAGTGAACAGAACATTTTTTCCCCGCTCTGCCCACTCTGAATGTCTAAGTTTCTATTGTTCGCTGCTTCTCTTTGCCTCTAGTCTGTTCCCCAACCCAGACAACCCAGTGACCTTTCCCTGAACTGGAGCTCAGTCTCTCCATGCTCTGGAACCATCGGTGCAACCTCCCGGTGTGGGGAGCCACGGTGATGGTGAGTCCCACTGGCACCCAAGCTGGCCCAGGAGAGCTCCTGCTTGGCTTTTTTTGCATCCCACAGCTCAAGATTATTGCCCCAAAAAAATTCTTTGTCCTTTTTGGGGGCAAGGTGGTAGCAGAGGATCCTCAGAGAAGCATTTCTATGTTAGCTCTCAGATCGTGTGCTCTTGCTGCTGCTCCCTCCTTCTCCCTCTCCTGTTTGGTAACCCATTTAAGCCTGTAATAGCAGTAACTTTACATGGAGTTTGTAAGCTTTTATTTTGCTTCTAAAGCACTTAAGCCAGTGAGGTCTTAAGCCTTGACTTCAGGCTTTTATTCCTGGTTCCAGCAACTGCTGCTTCAGTGGCCGAGGGCTCACCCAGCTGGAGTCACTGCAGCTGCCAGGCTTGGTCCTCTGCTAAAGAAGCTGTTTGGGAGAAAAACACTTGGAGAACCATTATAGATAATTTTTAAAAGATAAAAGAGGTCTCTGGATTGCTTTGACACACCTAAAAGCGCTGTCCCACCCAGTTTTGGCAAGTCTGTGACCTCTTGTTCCAGCTGTGTTGTCCAGGAGCAGAGCAGTGGCTCCTGTCTCTGGTGTGAATACCTCACTGTTTCTGTAATGCATTCCTTGCTCTTCCCTGCGGCCTGTGCTGCAGAAATTGGCCACAGAAGTTTGGCTGTGCTGGGCTGGCTGGTGCCAGGACACCAGCCAGTTGGGTTTTGCTCTCCCTTTGGGAGACGTTGCCTCTGGTGGGGAGCCGGTGGCAGCCACTGATCTCCTGTGCTGTGTCACTGCTGATAGCCCCGAGAGGAGCTGAGGGCTGGGCATGGGAGCGTGGCTCCTGACCCACAGGACACGGCACAGCACGCCTGTGCTGTGTGGGACGGCCACCAGCTCTGCTGCAGGTGTGTTCTGGGGCTCTGGGTTCGGGCTGCAGGTGAGCGGGGTGCTGCGGAGGGTTGGGTGTGCAGGGTGCCTGGGGAATGGGGGTAATCGAACCTGGGTTGCAGCACAGCTGTGGAACAGGACAGAGCAGCTGCTTGCAGCAACTTGTTCGTGAGCCTGGGCCCAGAGAGGTGAAGCAGCCTCGGGGCAGGGTGCAGGGTGCTTGCATCCAGCGATTTCGTGTCGTGGTTCGGTGGGAACTTGCTGTCCACCCTTCAGCCCTGCTGGCAGCCTCAGCAGGCAGGCACAGAGCCTCAGCTGGAGTGACAGGCCAAAGAGAGTGTACTCACTTTCCTTTCCTCTCTTTATCACCTCTGCTTCGAGTTATTTGATCAGGCAATTCAACAAAGATGTAGAAATTCAGGGAATAGCACCATGTTGGGAGAACAAATTTCCCTGCCAATTTAAATAGACTGTTAGAGTATTGTTTCCTACTTTAAATTAAAAATTAAAGTAAATGGTTCACGCTACAATGACTCACAAAGCCAGCCTCTTCCATTATTTCCTCCTTTATTGGGTCTTACATTTGGTTTTAAGCAGTGATTTACTGTCCAGCTGCAGCCCCACCACCATCTCTCACCCAGGGGTTTTTCTTATCCCAGCTGCAGCCCCAGAAGAAGGTCTTTAGGCTCTGTTGTTTTGATAATTTTATTTCTGTATTCACCCTCGGTTTGTCATTCCTGGCAGATCTGTGTGTGGGGCTGGGCTCTTCAGGATCCAGGAGCAGGACTGGGATCAGGAGCAGGCAGGCAGGGTGCAGGTGAACGTGTCCCACGCTGTCTCTCAGCTGTTTGTTGGGTGCTAGAAATGGTGCTGGTGAGTGCTGGCAGCCCCTGGGGTGGGCTGCAGGCAGGGCTGAGGGTTCCCCAGAGGGGTTCTGAGTGTTGTGGAATTTCAGGTCCTGTCTGGACAGGGATAAACGTGCTGCTGCAGTTTTGGAGAGGGACACCAGGTGCCTTTAAAGCCCCAAAGGGCTGGCTCCCAGCTCCAGGAAAGAACCGTGTGCTGCATCCCAGGACTGGTCCAAGAAACCTCTGCAGCCACCCTGGGCTTACAGAAGGACGGATGGGACTGTGTCCCCTTTCTGCTGCTTGCCCAAAGCCTCGGGTTCTGTGCTGCCCCACACCTGTCCCCAGGTGTGCAAATCGGGGATGGAAAGTGGTCTCACCCCAGGGATGGCCCAGGCAGTGGTGATTGAGGCAGTCCTGGCACGACGCCACCGCCCTTGTTCGGAACACCCGGGCAGTGTCAAACCTCCTCCACAGAGGAGGAGCGCCAGGCACGGCTGTGTTACAGTTATTTTAAAAATAAAGATGACACTGTCATTTAAAATTAGGCTGGTTTAGATGTGCTGAGAGCCCGTGTTCGCCAGCAGACGTTGGGAGGAGGAAGGGTGTGTGTGCTGGCTGGGGCTGGCTGCGCTCCAGGCAGAGCTGCCGGAGGACCATGTGCAAGCTGTTGCTCAAGCATCCTAGAAAACTTAGACCTGTAGAAGTTTTCACTTTTAATCACTTATTTGACTGATCCCAACATGTCTGCTTCACTGGACTCGCTTAAAAACGCTGCTCGGGGAGACTTTAAGCGCTGCAGTTATTCCAGAAATGTATTTTGTTGGAGCAGCTGACCTTTCGCTGCGTTATTCCGAGGCTGCCGTGCCTGACGTGCTCTGCTCCCCTCGCTCCCACGCAGCCCCCGGAGGGGCTGCTGCTGCTGCTTTCCCTTTTCAGAGCGAGCCATGGGAAGCTGGCCGTTTGACCCAGGTAATTTTTTGCCTCCTTCTGACCCAGGTGATTGTTTCCTTGGGTGACAAACACGGTTATATAACCACGCTGAGCTCAGCAGCCCAGCTGGCTGGCGGGGAGCCCGGCCGGCCTCGGCTCCCGAGGCCCTTGGGAATGCCTGCACTTGTAATAAAATGTGGGCTTGTTTTTAATTAGAACCATCCTTTAGTTCAGCTCCCAGAGACACAAGAGCAAGACCCATGTAGAGGATTCAAGCCCCCCCCACCCCCCCCCCACGCTTCATTTTTGATAGGTTTTTCTTTCTTGTCTTTTAATCAGGCCCAGGGTTTAAGTTTGAAGCTGAAATTTATGTTGGAAGGAAGGAGCAGGGGAGAGAAAAGGCGACACGAGGTGGGAGATGACTCCTGACTGTGATGAACAGTAGGTTGGGAGGAAAGGAAGGAAGGAAGGAAGGAAGGAGCTGCCAGGGTCCCTGGCCACCCTCTTCCAAATGAACAGCTTCATCTGCGTGACATAAACCAGCATTTCACAGTGGGTTTCTGCTGCCCTGCCAAGTTCTCCACTTGGGAAGCAAGGCATCATTTTCCGTCCCCTCCTGCTGCAGAGAGGTTTGCAGGGATGTGGGCTGGGAGAGATCATGCTCCTGTCTATATCCTTCTGGCTCTCAGAGCAAGGAAGGTTATTTCTAACCACAACACAGCGTAGCCTAGCTCTGAAAATCCTGCTTGTAGTATGAAAACCTGGCTCTCAGACAAAAATAGAACAGGGTTGATAAGGCAGAGCCAGAAGCAAGGGCTGATTTCATCAGTGTTGCCAGGTGTCCTGCTTTTAACAAGGGAAATGGGCTGTTTGTACCTGGGCTTTGCTGGGATCCTGCGGCAGGGCTGTGTCCCAGCGGGTGGCTCTGCATTGCTGAGCTCAGGGGACAGATCCAGAGGGTCCTGCCTGCTCCTTCTTCCTTCTTTCCATTCTTCCTCTGACCCCTTCCCTGTTTCTGCAGTGACAGGATACAGGATGGCCCCTGCCCCGTCTCTGGGGGTCCCTGGGTGCCGGAGCTCCAGCCCTGCTCTGGCCATCCCTGTGCCAGTGGAGGGCCCTGCAGGACACTCTGGGGACTGTGGGCACACACAGAATCCCAGAATCCCTGGGTTGGAAGAGACCTCCAAGATCATCGAGTCCAACCCACCCCTGGCCCCGAGTGCCACATCCAGCCTTGTCTCAAACACACCCAGAGATGGTGAATCCACCCCCTCCCCAGGCAGAGCATTCCAGTACTTTATCCCCCTTTCTGTAAAAAGCTTTTCCCTGATATCCAGCCTGTGTTTCCCCTGGCTCAGCTCCAGGCCGTGTCCTCTCGTTCTGTCAGCTGCTGCCTGCAGTCAGGCACATCCCTGGTGTCCCAGTGAGGAGAGCAGCGAGAGGAAAGGCTTGTTCCTTCTGCTGCAGGGCAGTTGAGGTGTGCCGAAGGGCCGTGGAGGACTCCCAGCTGAGCGAGGCTGGGGCAGGCTCTGTGTGAGCTCTGGGCTGCTCGGGGTGCTGCAGGCACCCAGCAGCAGCTGAGGCAGCCAGGGTGGCCCGAGTCCAGCTGGAGCCCTGCTCTCCAGCCCGTGTGCCCTTATGGAAGGCTTGCACAACACCCACGTGGCATGTCTGCGCTCCTCCTGCCCCTGGCTTCCCAGACTGTCCCAGCGTGGCTGGGAAGCCACTTGGGCTACCAGTTCTGAGGGAGTATCGTGTCTATTTATACCCTTTGGGCCCGTGCATCTTTTGAGCTGAAAGTTGAGAGACTCGTTCCTGGCTGTTTTGAGGATTTCTGAATATGAATCACAAGGAAATTGCATAACACTGCAGCGTTTCCTCCCATTGCTCTGGACCTTGCAAACACCAGGCTCCCCCAGGGAGAGCAGGGAATTCTGGCAGGACTGGCCCATTCTCAGAGTCCAAGTGGAAAGTCTGGATTGAAGGGAAGGTCCCGGCATCAGTGAAAGGAGGGTGAGGTGGAATCTTCCACGCCAGGGCGTGGAGTTGAAATCCTTCTCTGGTGGAGATCCCCCGTCTCTGCAAACCAGGGCTGCTGGCCTCTTGGTCTCCAGTGCTTTCCTTAAATCCCTCTCCCCTCCGAGCAGCTGGACAATCCTTTCCTTTAGATTTTAGCCGTTGGGCAGAATTCCGTGCTAAAGTTGGAATTTGAAGGATTTAGGGAACTGTGCTCGACACTGTGCAGCCTCCAAGCAATGCAGCTTAGGTTGGGCCATTTTGGATTTTAAACTTCAAATGAAAGTGAATGAAACTTAAAATGAAGCAAGTGCCACAGGAAATCATAGCCCATGCCTTGTGGAGGTTAATGAACACTATGGGCAACAGCATGACCCCTGAAATGAGGAAATAAAAATGGAATTACTCAACATCATCTTTTTGTAGTTCCCCTTCCAAGCCCCAGCTGCTTCCTTTTCCTTTTCCCACAATCCAGAGTCATCCCAAACCACTCACGTACCCATTTGCTCTTTGCATGTCGTGTGTGTCGCTCGTTTAGGATCAGGTTGGAAAAGTGATGGGTTGAATTCTCCCTGATTTATCTGTGCCCAAGCAGAAAGTGGCATCAGATGATGAGTAGTGGCTGTAGGACTATGGCGGGGTGTGGGTGGTGGCCCTTGGTGGCTGTAGGAGTGTTTTAGGCTCTCAGTGATGGCCCTCAGTGGTTGTAGAGGTGTGTTAGCCTCCAGATGGTGCCTGTCAGTGGCTGTAGGAGTATTTCAGGCTCCAGATGGTATCTTTCAGAGGATTTCTGGTCAGGAAAATCCGCAGCTGATGTTTGCATGATGCACAGCTCCTTGTCAGGGTGTGTGGTAACGGCAGGACTGGATTTCGAGGGGGCAGGAGCAGGTGCAGCACCTGCATTGCTGCTCTGCCCGGGCTCTGGTCCCTGTGACGCTGGGGACACGGATCCAGGAGCAAACACGGGGCTCTGCTGTGCTGGGGGTGGCAGTGAGTGACCCCTGGGCTCATCCCTGCAGCTCCAGGGCAGCGGGGAGCTGCCTCCTGGGCTCTGTGTTCCTCTGACACACCCTCGAACATCACAGACCTCTTAATCATCCCTCTAAAACCATTTCCTCTGCAAAACATAGCATGTACTTGGTGAAATGTCTCACCAAAGGAAATAACTGGTTCTTTGATGAATTATCTTAAATATCAAGTTCATAATTGAGTATAGTGCAAGTGTCAAAGTAGTCATGAGTTGTAACTGCTCTCACAAAATTTATCTTTCTGGATTGCTTACAGATGCGTCTTGGAATTTTTCAATAATAGCTCGTAAAAGCCTTCTTTAAGCTTCCAAACAGCAGTTGTCCTGCAGGAATGAAGCAGCAGTAGCTTCTGCTAAAAAAAATTGTACAGTCTGGTTTTGTTCAGGATATTTGACCATCTACAGTAGGAGTTCAGAAAACTAAATACAAGACATCAAGGTCCGTAAGTTTTGTACTATGTTATTATATATTTTTTCTGTACACATCGCTTCTGAAGCTGCCTGGTAAGGATATTTTGGCTCTGGAGATAGAATCAAATGGGAATAATTAGTGAGAGCGAGATGTTAAAGCATCACAGAGCTGCAGGGCAAGGATTTGTCTCCACGTTAGTCACTAGTCCCAATCCTGGGAGTTTTATAACCCCGCCTGTTTCCACACATGTCTGTGGGCCACGGGCCCTTCACCTCCCAGCAATGTTTCTTCTCTCTGTTTTCCCACCCTTTGGCAGTAACTAGTACTGGAAGGTGAAAGAAGCTTTTTTATTTCACCAGAAACTCTCGGGGTTTAGGGCTGTTTTCTCCAGAGTGTGTTAACAACAGGAGAAGCAGCATGTGGGCATAAAAAGGCCCTGATTTAATGGTGTTTTATTGTCTGGCTTGGTGCTGGGCGATGTGTGTGTCTGCAGAGCTCCTGCCCTGTCGTGGCAGAGCTGCCCCGAGCTGTGAGCTGGGTGCTGTGACACCTGTGAGGTGTCACCAGGCTGTCCCTTCCTGTCGCCCTGGCCCCGAGCTGTGTCTGCGGGGCAGCCACAGCCAGCCTGGCCACGGGGATGGTGCAGATACACGAGAGGGAGGGTGAGGGCAGGGGGACATCAAACCCAGCACTCGGCAGTTGTTTGGAAGAGGGTTCAGAAGAGCTTTGCCCAGGTGCTCCCGGCCCAGCTCTCCTGGGACAGAGGTGCCACAGTCCCAGGCTCAGTGCTGGGGGTGCTGTGGGGAGTAGCAAGAACCTCTTTAAAATTCTGCCCCCTTTCCCAGGGGGAGCTTGGTGCATGAACTGCCTGACCATGTGAGGCTTAATCTTCAAATGCGTCCTTCTGCTTTAAGCCCTGCCTGTTACCAGAGCTGTTTTGGAAAGAGTGGAATATCGACATCCCAAGGGCCAGGCTGGGCAGGAGTGACCTTTGCCAGGGCAGGAGCCCGAGGGGTTTGCCAGCAGAGCAGGGGTGATCCTCAGGGCACTGGAGGAGCCTCGCTCTTGGACCTCTTACACAGCAGCCCTCTCCTCAAACTTGGAGACTTTCTCTTACCCTGAAAAATCTCCCTCTAAAAGATTTGAGGCAGTATAGGAAAAGGATTTCTTAGAAAAGGAAGCGATATCACGGACTTGAGGCTTGCTTAAAACCCTGCTGGTGTAGAGTTGTGTTTGTGGATTGACAGAGACAATGGATAAAAGGTTTGTCCTGGATAGGATGGCTGTAGGCTGGCAGTGTCTCTGTGTGTTATGGTTGCTTTTGACCTCGGTGTGAGACTTCCCTCTCCTTGTGTGCACACTTTGCAATTAATGGCGAAAGCATATTGTGTTTCCTTGTCTGCCCTTTTCCCTTGTTTTAAGAGCAGTCTCTGGTGATTAACAACCTCTGTTGTTTCATGGGTCCAAACTGGAAGAGCAAATGTGCAGGCAGAGGCTCTGCCGGAGCTGCTGTGCCGTGCACCAGGGCTTGCAATGGTTTGGGTTGGAAGGACCTTAAAACTCCTCTTGTTTCACCCCCTGCCATGGGCAGGGGCACCTCCCACTGTCCCAGGTGGCTCCAAGCCTGATCCTTTGCTGTATTTAGGTTACCTGTGTGTGGGGGGTGAGCCAGGGCACGGAGTCTGTGTGTCTCCAAGCCTTTGAGCAACGGGCTGAGCCCCCACATCCTTCAGTGAGCCCCCAGCAGAGGCACTGAAGCTGGAGAGAAAACCTCCTCGGGGAAGGCTGACTCCGTGGTGGGGCTCTCAGGGCAGCCCGCGGGTGTTTTCCTTCCCTCTTTCCACTTATTTTATTTTCTTGATATAAACACTGTTCCTGGAGGAAAACTCACTTGCTGACTGCAGCTGCTTTTGCTGCTGAATCATCCCCCGCTTGCCAGATGTGGCCGATGGATTTTCTCCTGCAAACAATCACCTCTGCCTGGTCTTGTGCCAGTAGCCAGGTGTCCTGGGAGGGGGGGAGGAGAGGGAAGATGCTCCTCAGAGGGATCAAACCCCAGTTTTGAGCTGCTCCATTGGGTCTGTCCTTCCCCGAGCGTGTCCTGGGTGGTGGAGCTGATCCAAGGTGTCCTGCCGTGCTCCAGCTGGTGCCCAAACAGGAGAGCTCAGGAAGGGCCCGTGTTGGGGTGACCTCCAGGGTAGGAATCTGTTTATGTGGCCTGCTGGTGACACGCCCTGTGGCGCACAGCCCCTGCTGGGGTGGTTTTGGCACTGGGAGTTGTTGGGCAGCCCGGGGAGCTCTGCTGCTGCCTCTGATCCTCTGAGAACATCACAGGCAGCTCCCCAGCCTGGGCCTTCAGCTGGAGCTGCTGGGGGAGATCCCCGCAGCAGGGACCCCTTGGGGAGCCCAGAGCATCCCGGCCTCCCTGCTGATGTCAGGGGTTGGGGTCCCGTGGGGCAGAGCCCGCAGCCCCTGCCGGCCCTTGCTGCCTGGCTGCCGCTGGCAGCGCGCCTCGGGGGGCTCGCCTGGCCCCTGCCTGTTTCGGGGGGCAGCGTGTGATGCAGGCAGCTCCCCGCTCCCTTTGCAAGGGGCGCCCAGCCCTGTTCCCAAGCAGCCTTTTGTGCTGGTCCGTGGGCAGTGCCACGGCCAGGACGCCGCTGGGATGTGTGTGCGTGCTCCTGGTGGCACTCTGAGCACTGCAGGATTATGTTAAACCATTTTACTCTCTTGAGCTGGAGAAATACAACCTGTCTGAGGGCTGATCTTCTTACAGCTGCTGTTGGTATTGTCCTGGGCTTTTAAACTGCCCTCATATCGTGATTAAAACCTTCTGCCAGTGTTTTCCCTTTTTGTTGTATCCAACGGAACGTCGCTTCAATCTCCAGCAGCCAGGCTGTGCTGGTGATCGGGGTGGGAGGAGGAACATTGGTGTTTGAAGGCTGGAGAAGCTTGGGATGGGGTCGTGGTGGTGGCTCTGCTGGGAGCAGTGCTGGGTGCGTTCATTACCTCACCCTGCTGCACTTCTTGTCCTCTCTAAATTAATGCCATTTCTTTTCCTCCCTTTGCCTGCTCCCTGCCTGAGTTGCACCTGGAGGTGCAGCCTTACCACAGGTTCCTGTAATGCCCATAAGGGAATTGCCTGCCTTGCTCTAAGTTTATATCCTTTCTGTGTGTCTTTCAGGAGAGGAGTCATAGAACCATGGAATAGTTGGGGTTGGAAGGGACCTTCAGAGGTCATCTAGCCCAACCCCATCTTGTTTAGAAACCTCTAATTTCTGGTTTTACCTGGTCCATCCCATTTGCATTCTTTCATTTTAAGAGTCAGTATTTTAACCTAACTCCAGAGCTGGGGCAGCCCAACATTTGTGTGCAGAAGGTCGTGGTGGTGTTTGGGGACCTGGGGGAGGTCCTGGCAGCAGACACACTGGGGTGACACCGGCTGTCCCAGCCCAGCTGGAGCCAGGCTCTTCATAAGACTTTCTGCTTGTGTTTTCCAGGTGTACAACTCCAACAAGGACAGCCAGAGCGAAGGCAGTGAGTATTTCTTCTCCAGCCTGAGCCCCGAGGGGTGGCCGAGCTCTGGGAGGGCTCAGCAGGAGATGCTGGTGGCGCTGGGCTGGGCTGGGGGGTGACAGGGCTCAGTGTGGGGACCCCAGGGTGACCCCAGGGAGAGCTGAGTGTGGCACCCAGCAGGGACCAGGGGCAGAAACCTGCAGGTGGCACCTGGGGCCATGGAGAGCAGTGCCAGGCAGTTCCCTGCACCCCTCAGGGTGTGTCCCCTCCTGTCCCACACCGTGTCCCCACCCCAGTGGCACTGCAGGGGTCTGGTGGACTCGGGACCTGCTCCTGAAGCTCAGCAGAGGCTTCAGGTGACACCTGGGACCGTCCAGCTCTTCTCCCTGAGCCAGAATGTGCAGGGTGAGCGTGTCTTTGCAAAGGGGAATTGGAGCAGAAATACGGGAGCAAGGAGGCCCTGCCTTGTCAAGATTGTCAACAAGAGCCCTTAAAAATAAAAAAAGCTGTTTTTATTGTAGTTCAGGCAGTCAAAGCCTTGAGTCAAGACAGCACTTGTTTTTCCTCCTAGAGGAGCAGTTGCACCTGCCTCCTGCCTGTGTTTTAAAACCCTTATTTGAGCCGTTTCCCAGTAGGTTGGATTTGCCATAATTGCAATACTCCAGCCCCAATCCCTTCCCTCCTTCTCTCAAAGCCACTGGTCAGGCAGGCCAGGCCTGGGCTGCTGGTCAGTACTTGGTTCATTTTGGTGCTGCCTCAGACACGACATTTTCATCTGCAGCCAGAGCGTTTTTCTCTCAATAATTGGTGTAATTTGCAGCTAATGTTCCTCACACCCATTTCAGCCCTTGCACACAGCAGTCTCTTCCCCCTCTCTGCTCTCTCCTCTGTGGTTTCTCCTTCCCTTTGATCCTCTCTGGCATCAGCTGCACATCCATCTCTTCCTGCACGTCTCACCTGGCCCTGTGCCTCGCAGGTGATGCTCGCAGAGCTCAGTGCTGTGCCTCATACTGAGGAGGGCAGCATGGCCAGTGGCCCTGGGCTTGGAACTCTGCTAGAACAGCTCCTCTTGTCTCTTTTTTCCCCGAGGGCAGAAGGAGTTTGTGAGGTGCAGAGCCCAGGAGTGGCTCAGCTCCATCCTGCCTGGCTGTGAGCTGTCCCTGCTCCCTGCACACAGCCCTGCCTCTGCCAGCTCTGTGCCTGCTGCTTTGGCTCAGGAGACCATTTTGATGGGCTCTCTTAACAATGAGAGTGGTCCTCCCTGTCTGCTCCTTGTCTGTCCTTCCTGCTTCTGGGAGCTGTTTGGGACCCTTGGCTGGAGGTGCTTCCGAGCCCTCTGCGTGGGCTGGGGCTGCCTCTGCTGTGGGCAGAGGTCTGACTGCTTCAGCCTCATTAAATCCCTGTTTGAGAGCTCTGCCTGCCTTACCAGCCGCTCTAAAGTCGGTCCAGCACCTGGCTCTGTGCCAGCAGCCCTTGATACAGGAGCTTCCTATAAGGACCTGAAGCGAGTGCAGTGATGGAGTGGGTCCGGATGCAATTCCTGACCCTGGGAGCCTCTGTCCCTCTGCTTCCTGCCTGCTCTTGGGGGAGCCTGGGAGTGCCTCACGCTGCTGCGGTGGCACTTTCAGGACACTGTAATTTTGCAGAGCTTTTGGGTTTTCTGTCCTGCTGCGTGGCCAGATGGCCGTGGGCCTGTGGGTGATTTATCTTGGTCTGCTGTGCAGGGGGAGGGGGCCGAGCAAAGGGGCTGAGTGCTCTCACTGAACCATGAGAGCCAGGGGAATTTAGATGCTCTAGTTTGCTAACCAGAAGGACTTGCCCTGCTCTGTGGAGACAAATCCTCCAGCCATTTGTGCTTATTGCATGGAGCAGCACAAAATTCCTCCTTTCCCTTCCTTCCCACCATTTCCCTCTCCTTATTCCACATCCACCTGGTTCCCCATTACTTCAGGACCCCCTCAAAGTATTTATTTTCACAAGCTCTTCACAGACCTTGAATCCCTTGGCTGCCTTGTCTGGTTGCCCTGGCCCTTCCCAGCAATCACAGTCATGGAATCACAGAATATTTTGGGTTGGAAGGACTTTAAAGCTCCTCTCTTCCCCTCCCTGCCACGGGCAGGGACACCTTCCACTATCCCAGTTTGCTCCAAGCCCTGTCCAGCCTGGCCTTGGGCACTTCCAGGGATCCAGGGGCAGCCACAGCTTCTCTGGGCACCCTGTGCCAGGGCCTGCCCACCCTCATTGTAAAAAACTTCCATTTCTCTAACCTAATCTGACCCTCAATCTTCCTTTCCCAATCTTGGCAGCTCACTGGTAGTTAGAGCCCTGGAAACTCATTTCTGGTAAGGCTTGAAAGCTCATTCCTCTGGTCTCTGCTTCGTGATTTCCCTCCTCCTCTGTGGTTCTTATTTCCAAAATGTCCTTTTTGAAAGAGTTCAAGCCAGTGATGGTTGCATGGCAGAGGAGGGTGGGGTGGGGAGGCAGAGCAGCTGCTTTGCCCTTGCACTGCCCTGACACACATCTGGAGGCAGCCAGGCTGCCAGAGCTGCTTCAGCCCTCCTGCCCCCTTCCCCATGCTCTGTCACATCAGCGAAAAGGAAAGGAATTAATGGATTAAATAGAAATAATCTGCCAGGCAAAGGTAGAACGGGATGAGACCAGTTCAGCAGCACCTGGAATGCGATGCTGCCTGAAGGTCAGGTGGGTGTGGGGCTGCGTGGGCAGCAGCTGCTGCTGCACAGGTGGTGTGTGTCACCTGTGCTGGTGTGAAGTGTTTCTGGGCTGGGTTAGAGGCTGCACAGCGCATCTCCCTGGGCACGGAATGCTGCTGCTGGAGGAAGAGCCTGGGACACGTGTGGTGGCCTGGAGCTGAGCCTCACACCCTGCCCTGAGGAAGGGGAGCCTCAAGGGAGGCCCTTCCACTTGTCCTCAGAAAGGCAGGCAGGGAGGGTTTGGATTGGAAGTCAGGGAAAATTTCTTCCCTGAAAGGGCTGTCCAGCCCTGGCACAGCTGCCCAGGGCAGAGGGGGGTTCCCCATCCCTAGGTGGGTTTTACAGACGTGTGGATGTGGCTCTTGGGGACGTGGGCTAGTGGTGGCCTTGGCAGTGCTGGGGGAATGTTGGGCCTGATGACCCTGGGGGGCTTTTCAAACCCAGATGATTCCATGGATCTGTGATCTGGACAGCAGTAGATCCAGATCTGCCTTTGATCTGGGCCACTGCTGAGCCAAATCATTTGGTAAATGACTGAGCTAAAGAGCAGATGCTCTGAGGGAGGGGAAATCAGGCTTTTACAATGCTCATTAAAAGTTAAATTTAAGGATGAATAAAGGCACTTTGGATATTTAATCAGACACTATTTCTGGATGTAACTAGTGCAAATAAATCCCCGACCTTTCCTGATCCAGAGCTTGACAATGAGTGGCAGAGCTTATTCCTCTGCTTAGGGGGATTATGCCAGGTCACTTCCATCCACAGGGACTGCTGGGTTTCCTCCTCCTGCTGTTGCTGCAGGGAGGTGGGGTCCCAGCCCTGCCTGCCCGTGGCGGGGTGGGCTCTGCAGGGCTGTGGAATCCTGGAATGGGTTGGGCTGGAAAGGACCTTAAGGATGATCCAGTTCCACCCCCTGCCGTGGGCAGGGACACCTTCCCGTGTCCCAGGCTGCTCCAAGCCCTGTCCAGCCTGCCCTTGGGGGCCCAAACACACCAGGGGCTGAAGGAAAACCGCTGCTCCGAGGGGTGGGTGGGCACCCCCCGGGCACGGCAGAGAGCCTGCAGCAGAGATCCAGGCTGAGAGCAGCACGCAGGGATAGCCACAGCTCAGGGTCCCAGCAGGGCCGGGCCAGGCCTGCTCAGACCTGCTGGGCTGCCTTTGCTGGAGCAGGAGAGTTCCCACGCCGTGCTCTTGAGCTCCTCAGGTGTTTATCAGAGGCCCGGGAATGGCAGCTGTGCCCTGCCGGTGGGTGCCACGCTGGGTTCGTGCTGCATCCGTGCTTTGCCCGGCAAAGGGCCCTGCAGTTCAGGATTCCCCTCACGTCCTGTGGCACAGGCATCCCGCAGCTCGTGTGCTCGTGCTGGCTCGGCACTTCGGCCTGCTTGCCCAGAAAAACATCACAGAGCTGCTTCCCCTTGCGCTGCTTTGGGTCCTTGTGCCATTCATCCATTCATTCATTCGTCCATCAGACCAAACCCACCCCAGCAGAGGACTCAAAGCAGGGGATTAGGAAGGGGCTGCTCTGGGTGAGGGTGAGCTGGCAGCTGCCCGTGGTGGGGAGTGCAGAGGAGCTGCACGTGCCCTGCTGAGGCCACTGCCAGCCCCGGGCTCTGCTGCCCTCCTGCCCTGCTCTGCTCTGAATGAGCTCTGTCTCGCCCATCACACCATTGCCCGGGCTCTGGAGCCCAGGGTGGCTTTGCCCACCCTTCTCTGAGGGGCTCCTGCCCTGTGGGAGGTGTTCCAAACCTTTCTGTAGGAAGGAGTTAATTTTCCGTAGCAAATAGCTGTCTGTGGCCAGTGTTTTCCAGGCAGTGGTGGAAAGGTCTCTGTGGGGTGAATTCTTCCAGCAGGTGTTTGGGTCCCTGTGTTGGTAATTGCTTCAATTTAGAAGTGAAAACCTGCACTGGCACGAGTGAATTGAATTGTTCATCCCATTAACTCTCATGTTTTAGCTCTCACTCTCAGGCAGAGGCAGCTGCCTTTGGAATATCCTAATTTGCACCAAATAAATATTTCATGTGTGCTAATAGAAGAACTTGGTCTGTGCTGGGTGAGGCTGAGTGTGGGGCTCACCAGACAACGTTGTTCTGCTGGACTGTGCCTTGCAGGCTGCCTGGGGGCTGCAGGCAGGACAGGGGGCTGGGGTCAGCCCTGGCTGGCTCCCCAGGGACAGCTCCCCTCCCACTGGGCACGGGAGGCGCTTTGGACAGAGTTTTGACCCAAAATTCATTCTCATCTCCCAGTCCCTGTTGCTCTTCCAGTGCCATATGCTGCCAGGTCTCCCCTCTTCAGGTGATGTTTCACCTCCATACTTTCATAGAAACACAGAACAGTTTGGTTTGGATGCTCTCCAGCCCGTGGATGGCTTGGTTAGCTGGGTGCAGGATTTATAGGATTTCCCTGGGACTCATCAAGCAAGATGCCTCTTGTGCCATTTTCAAGGATTTGTTGTGTCAAAATGTAGGATTTCATTTCTTTCCAAGCAACCCGTTGTCAACCTTCCAGACAAATTTGGGTTATCTCACCTTGGTCCTGAATTAGTTGTTGGCCATCTGCACTGGTGGATGCCTGGCAGAGCCCGGGGCAGGGCCTGCTTCGGGGGACGTGAGGGCTGGAATGCTGATCCGTGTCTGTGCTTGCCCGGGTTACAGCGGCTACAAACCGCTGGACTTGTGCTTTTCTGCCCTCCTTGATCTCCTCCTCGTCTGGGCAGTGGTGCAGCATTGCTGGGATGGCAGGGATTCAGGAGCATCCCTGGGAGGCCCTGCCCTGCCAGCTGCTCACCTCTGCTCTCTGCCCTTGCCCTGCAGCTGCCCAGCTGGACAGCATCGGCTTCAGCATCATCAAGAAGTGCATCCACGCTGTGGAAACAAGAGGTAGGGCAGCTCTGGGGCTGGGCCTGCTCTGGGGCAGCTGCTGGCAGTGGAGCAGTTGCTTTCCTGCCCTTTTCATGGTCAGGGTGATTCATGAACCCTCGGACCCACACCAGATGAACCCAGAACGTGCTCGGGCTGCTGCTGGGAAGGGTTTTCCCCACGGCTGGGCCAGCAGGAACTCACAAACATGGGGCAGAGTTAGGAATTAACACCCTGGGTGTGCAGAAGAGGGGACAGGACCGAAGTGGGGGTTCACTTCAGCATCCTTCCTGCAGGAATGCTGCCAAGCACTGCCTCTCGCGTGGGATTCCTTCCCCAAAAACCTCCTGTGGATCTCCTTGTGTACAGGTGGGATTGTCCCAGCCCCACAGGGGGAGGTCAGATGCAAAAGGCTCAGACCTCAGCCTGAAGAACTTGACACAGTAAAATTCTCCCAAACTGCCCTTGTTAAGTGCAGACCCTGCATGGGGCTGCCATGGCTGTGGGAAAGAGGAAAAGTGTCCTTAGATCCTTATTCTTGAGCTAACTGAGAGTAACACTTCTAATGGATACGTGAAAACCTTGATATCAACCCCAAATTTTACCATCTTCTATAGCTTTGTATTTAATTGGTGAGAAGGTTTCGTTGGCTTTGCTTTTTGAGAAGCCAAAGAAGTGAAGGAAATCGTAGCAGCTCTTGTGACCTTCTGCTAATTAAGCTCCTTGCTTTCCCTAGGGATCAATGAGCAGGGGCTCTACCGGATCGTGGGGGTGAACTCCCGAGTTCAAAAGCTGCTGAGTATATTAATGGGTAAGTACCTGGAATTTTGTTGAAGGCAAGGAGATTGTGCTGCTTTGAAGTCTTGCCAAGCAGGAGCAGAGGCTCGTGTTGGGTCCCTGATGGTGGTGACTGTGCCCTTGGAAGCTTGTGCTGCTCGAGACTGGGAGGCCCCGGGCACCGTGGGTAGATCTGAAGGTAGGACTTGTGTAGGACCTGGCTTCCCCAGGTCCTGCTGCAGTCACTGGTGTCCTGCTCACACATACTCTGAGTTCTGGCAGCCCTCCCAAATGCAAACCAAAATCTTCAAAGAAATAGCTGAAAGCTTTGGCTTTTCATCTCCTACCTGCCCCCTTGTTCCCAGCACCCTTTGAAATGATTTTCTCCTGGATGCTGCACGCTGCCTGTGGCTGTTCTTGCTTTCCCCACAGACTTTCTTGTGCCGGTTTATCTGAGTCTTGCCCAGAGTTTTCCAGCATGTGTTTCCCTCGTGACTGAGGCATTGGATCCTGCAGTTCTGGGTGCTCCATAGAGACAGGCTGTGTGGGACAGCATTTCCATCCCACAGCTGCAGCCCTGGACCAGTCTGTCCATCTGTCCAGACATGCCTGAGACGCAGCAGTGGAAGAGAGAGCAGAGCTGGGCTGGAGCAGGGCAGCTGCCCTTGGCCAGTCCTGTCTGGTGCTGCTCAGACTTGGCAAAACCACGGATGGATAGAATAGCTGTAGGAATAGGGAAACAAATGCTTCCTAATTTGTTAGTGCCCTATTGAATGTGTTTGGTACTCCTTGGGGGAAGTGAGTGGCATTTCTGGTCATCTTCTTTCCCTTCACTTACTGTCTTCGCTACATGACTTCCTTTTCCTTGTCCTCACAAAACTCCAGTGCTTCTTTCTCTGCATATTTCTTCTTGCAGAAGGTTTTCACCTGTTGTGTTTCAACATCTTTTCCTTCTCCTTTTCCAATTCCTCCTTCTTTTCCCACCGTTTAAGTGTTCAGCGAGCAAAGCCTGTGGTGGCTGTTACAGCTGTCAGTGTGAACCTGTGGAAAATAGATAATGCAGGTGACTGGAGCAGAAGGGCACAGCTCCAAATTCGGGGGCAGGGGACCTCTTTGCTGTGGCATTTGGAAAGTTCACTGCAGTCACGAGAGCTGGTGGCTGATGCTGTTATTAGAGCAGTTTGGCTCAGGCTGGGGACGTGTGAAGGTGCCCTGTGGTCCCAGGGCACACACGGTGGGCATGGGGAGAGCATCCATCCAAGGGCACTGCTGATAAAGCAGGCTTGGTGCCCCGGGCCAGGTCCTGGCAGCTCCACAGCCAGGTCCTCTGGTGATGCTCATCGCCTCATCCCGGGGGTAGCCGTGGACCCCCTTCTCCTGTCACAAAGGTGGCAGTCCTGGTGACAGTCCCAGGGCGGTGACAGATGGCAAAACTCGTCTGGGTGGAGAGCTCTGAGGAGCTGGGAGGGATTCAGTTTTGGACACCATCCAGCATCCATTATCTCCTCAGCCACTGAAGCCACTCAGCTGTCGCCCTGGTGTCTCATAAGGAGGTGATAAATGGCTGGTGCTTTTCCTTTGTCCCGGCGTGTCCTCTCTGGCTGCTGGTGCTGGAAGCTCTGCTGGAGGCGAGGCAGGGCTGGAAGTGGGACCCCCTTTGGGAACGCATCGTTGGGATGCTTTGCAAACTCCATAATTTCTCCAAATTGTGGGGGATTAAATCTTCTTCAGCCCCGGTGTTTGGGCTGTCTGTGAAGCCAGTGTCACACGGAAACGTGTCCCTTGTCAAAGCCCATCTGTTCTCGCTGCCCTCGGGGCTCCTCCTGAATGGAGGAGCCAAACTGCCAGGTTTCCCTTATATTTAGAAATGAATGTGGGCAGTGTTACTGCTTCACATACAGTTTAAATGGCAAAAAGATCGAGTTTCCCTGGGCTGGTGTCAGTGACACTGCTGGGAAGGGCTTTGGCACGAGGTGTCCCTGCAGGAGGTTGGCGCGGTGGCCGCAGGGCACTGGCTCCCCGTGGGCAGCAGCTGGGTCAGGGGCAGCCCCAGCTCCTGGGTTGGCTTTCAGGGCTGATCTCCTTGCGGTCTGGGCTGGGGTGAAGCAGTGAGGGGCTGCTCCCAGGGCTGGTGGGGGCCCGATCATCTCCCCAGCATTCACTGGTACCATCAAAACGAGGACAAAACCCAACAAATAACCACACTTGCATCAGTGGAAGCTCCCGTGAGAGGGTTTATTTTGGCACTGTGGGGGCCCCAGCAGGTCTGAACTCTGCAGAAAGTGAGTTACGGCATCTGAGCTGCTCTTGCTGCTTTGCCACGTGGGTCAAAGGGCTGGGAGCGGGGCTCCTTCCAGCCCCTCACTGCTGGGATGTATCATCCCCGAGGCTGTTCTGGAAGTCTCCCGATGATAATCACACTGGGGTGATGAGGTGGTTCCCCAGGTTGTTCCCCTCACCCTGGAGAAATGTGTGAGAGACATCAGATGAGGGATTGGCAGCAAAAAGCAGCTCCAGGGTTAATGCTGCCCGTGGGCCGTGGGAGCTGTTCCAGCCCCTGGCTCCAGGCTCCTGTGGAAGTGTGTCCTTGGAGGCAGGGCTGGCATTGGCCTGTGCCAGTGCTGCCTGGGGAGACAGATGCTGCAGCTGCAACCCACGGCAGCAACTTCTTGCAGACTCATAGGCTTGAAGGTCAAGGGGAGCTGATTAACTGCTCTGAGCCTTTTCATGGGACCGACAGTGGAATTTCACCTTGTGTTCCAAGATCCTGCCTAGAAACTGCTGGGGGAGCCTTTGCAAAGACACACAGTCTGGAGTGGTTTGTTCTACATTGGTTAAAAAGTATTTTTTAAAAAAAAAATGGAATTTCTAGGGGGTTTTGTTGTTTTGTTTTTTTTTTTTAAATATGCCAAACTTATCTTGACTCCATTAAAATTCTCTCCTTGTAAAGGCAGTGCCATAGGAAGTTTCCTGGGCATGGACTCAGGAGGATGGAGGTCATTTGTGTGATTGCTGAGACACACATGATCTTTGTGTGAATATGCATTTCTTATGTGTTTACTTTTCCAAGTGCACCTCTTGATTTTTTTTTTTTTTTAATTAAAATAAACCCTTTGCCCCGAGGGAAAGCTGCACTCTATTCAAGGCATTATTTTAAGTAGGTTAAAAATTGCCCGGTGCTTACATGGGGCTTTAAAATTCAGAAGTGCATTATTTGTGTCTGTGTTTGGTGCTCCTGGCCCCAGCCTGGAGCTGTTGCAGTCTGGGATTTGGGGCTGTGCCTGAACCCACTTCCTGCTGGCCTGGTGGTGGCAGTGCGGGTGGCAGCGCGGGTGGCAGTGCCAGTGACAGCGTGGGTGGCAGGGTGGGTGACAGCGCGGGTGGCAGCGCGGGTGGCAGCATGGGTGGCAGGGCGGGTGACAGTGCCGATGACAGCGCGGGTGACAGCG
>WEKY01043576.1:217785-268255 GCA_013390045.1 Picathartes gymnocephalus
CGTGGGTGGCAGCGCGGGTGACAGCGCCGGTGACAGCGCCGGTGACAGCGCCGGTGACTGCGCGGGTGACAGCGCGGGTGACAGCGCGGGTGACTGCGTGGGTGGCAGCGCGGGTGGCAGCGCGGGTGACAGCGCGGGTGACTGCGTGGGTGACAGCGCGGGTGACAGCGCGGGTGACAGCACGGGTGACTGCGTGGGTGGCAGCATGGGTGGCAGTGCGGGTGACAGTGCCGGTGGCAGTGCAGGTGACAGTAAATGCCGGCCCAGAGCTGGGTGGGGAGGGGCTGCAGGATGATGGTGCCGGACGTTTTGGGGAGGAGGGTCCCTGTTTGCCTGGGGCCTCGTGTCTGTGCCCGGCTGTCACTGCTGTCACTGGGCACCTGGGGCTGCTGTGCCCTGGCGCTCTCCAAGCCCCACTGGCCCTGTCCCTGCTCAGGATGGAGGACTCCCTTTTCTTTCTCTTGTCCCATGCCAGTGAGTTTGGGCTGTCCTGGGTGCCCACGGCCCTGCAGATGTGTCCTGAGCTGGGAATTGCAAATGGAATGGGATGTGATGGTCTCCCCACACAGCTGAGCTGGAGCTGTCTTCAGTTCCCTTCAGTTATTGCTTTTTTGTCGTTTTCCGTAGATCCCAAGACAGCCACAGAGACAGACACAGAGATCTGTGCAGAGTGGGAGATCAAGACCATCACTAGCGCACTGAAAACGTACCTGAGGTAAGGAGAAAAGCCTCACCTGCCTTCAGGAGGGCTTTGGTGCTGGCCTGGGGTTTTACTGCCCCTTATTGCAGACCCTTAACAAGAGCACTTTGATAGAAACAGAGCAGAAACTGCTCTTAGGGAATTTATTCTGGCTTTTCCGTGACTTCCCAGCATGTTTGAGGGGGATCTGGGGAACACGCTCAGCTCTGACAGATGCACGTGTTACACAAGCACGATTTCAAAAGCTCATTCTTCATCTCCTGCCTTGATTTAAGCTTTTCCCTGATCTTTTCCTGACCTTCTGAGCGTGTGGCAGAAGAGGAGGGCAGTGCTGTGTAAGGGCTGGGGCTGCAGAGCTTTTCCAGCCTCGGTGCTGGGCTTTCTTGCAGTTATGATTTCTGTGTGTCAGACGAGCCGGTATCACCCTGGGGATCTTCCAGCAGGATTGGGTGTTGGCAGCCAGCAGCATCTCATTATCCACAACGTGCTTCTACCTGTTGTGGCTGCAGCTCCTTGCTCTCAGTGACTGTTGTGTGCTGGGTTGTGCTTGAGAGAGCCTAAATCCAATTAGGGTGATAAGTGTAATTAGCCTGGTGGATCTCAGCCTAGAAAATCACAGAATTTTGCATGGTGGGCAACCTTTGCTCTGGAGTCTGAGCTGTTGGCAAAGAGGAACGTGGGCAGCACCAGAGGGTCCCTCTGAAGGGATGCAGCAGTGGGAGGGAACAATGGGAATGGGGATTGGCAAAGTTTTACAACTAGGCTTGTTGATTTTTTTTAACTTATTTTCAAACTTACTTGGAAATCATGGGCTCAGTAATGCACTGAAGCTGTGCTACTGAAGGAATGCTAAAATTAAAGATTAATTTAGTGGTGAATAAATCAAAGGTCCTTGCATAGATTTTACTCCTTCTGATGTGGGGGATTGATTTGAGTTGGTGTTGCTTAATTCTGCCCTTTTCAAAATGGAGCTGAGTTTATTGTAGGGGCAAAGCTTTCTTTGTGTGGACTGTGTTCTTCCTCACATGTGTTTTGTGCCTGTTTCCATTTTATCTCCCAGGATGCTCCCAGGGCCCCTCATGATGTACCAGTTTCAGAGGAGCTTCATCAAAGCAGCGAGTGAGTTTGTTGATGTTTGTAGCCCTGACCCCCAACGAGGAGCCTCTTTTGCCCGTGGCTGTGATGCCCCTGCCCTGCTTCCTCCCCAGCACCCTCCTGGGCTGTGTGCTGGCCAGCAGGGCAGGGCAGGGCTGGAGCCAGGCCAGCAGGCTGCTGGGAGGTGACCAGAGGAGGAGGAGGGAGCACGGGGCTGGTGGTGGCTCCCTGGCTGTGGCCAAACTGCTCCCCGGTGTTTGAGGGGCTCACTGCTGCTTCAGGGTGTCTGGGCCACGTTTCTTTCACTGCCCAGGGAAGGGGCTTTGCTGGGAGCAGGGGATTTTCCACTGGCAGCAGTGCAGCCTGTGGAGATGGGAGCGGGATGCCAGGAGGGCCCCGTGGTCCATGGCAGTGCTGGCCTCCTCCAGCAGCTCCCACTGAGCACCATGGACCCAAGCCCGCTGTGGGGCAGCAGATGCTCCAGCCTGGCCTGCCCTGGGCACTCTGAACGTGGCAATGTGCCTGTATTCCCACTGCTGGAAGGTCTCTGGCTGCAGCCAGCCCTGCCCCTGCCCTGCTCTCCGTGCTGTTCATGTGGCACCCGCTCTCAGCTCACCCTCCCAGCCCAGGAAGTGTCTTCCTGTGGAAACAGCTGGATGGAGTTGGTAGGAAGGAGCAGCAGCCTGGGGAGTGTCTGCAGTGCCTGGGTGTGGGATGGAGCAGCTCCCTGGGATGCCTGTCAGGGACAGTGCTAGGCCTCTTCCCATAACAACCCCCTAACATGGAGAAAAATCTTCTATTCCCCGTGCAGAGCTGGAGAATCAGGAGTCCAGGGTGTCAGAGATCCACAGCCTCGTCCATCGGCTCCCGGAGAAAAACAGGCAGATGCTGCACTTGCTGATGAACCATTTGGCAAAGTACGTTTATGACTGATGTGTTTTTCTCTCCTTTTTCCACTTCCTCTGAAAGTTAATAGTGGTGGAAAAGTTTCCTTGTGTGTGTGTGTGGTGTTGAGTCATATCTGGTTGGCAACTGGAACCCCGCGTGTGAGCGAACCGAGTGGGGTGGGAAGGGGGGATGAGGGAGGGAGGGATGAGGGACAGGAGCTTCCCATCTTCCCAGGCAGCCCCAGCCCCGTAGCAGCACCAGGAACCCCTTGACTCCTGCTGCTTTTAATGCCCTGTGTTTGGCTGCCCAGGCTGTCCAGGAGGCAGAGCAGAGGTGAAGCTCCTCACGTGGTTTCAGAGCAAACCTGCCGTTGAAGGACTAAAAGTGGTTTCTTTGCTCAACAAACAGCGACTCTGGGGAATATTTTCTGCCTTTGTGCACCCTGATGAATCAATATTTTTGTGTTACCTTGAAACTTTGCGAGGGCGAAGGAATGGGATAATTTTTTTTCTTTAGGTGGCAGAGCTGACCTGTAATTTCCCATCTTCTTCCTGCTCCTGCAGGTTCCCATGGAAACCTGTGATTAGTGTTTTAGAAGTGAAAGCATCATCAGGTGTTTGTGGCAGCCTCAAGGCTGTGGGGTCGGACCTGCCCTTGCTGTTTGCACCAGTGCTGCAGGAGCAGCAGGGCTGGGGCAGGACTGGGAAACCTGGGGAATGACTTAATTGGGATAACTTGGATTCTTCCAGATCTTCTCCTAAGCAGTTATCTGTTTAAAAGAAAAAATAACAAATGATATTTGAAATAGGCTTACACACAAGTCCAGGTGCTTTCCTGTGGCCTGGGCTTGTGTCTGCTCCATGGAGTCCCTGGCAAGGCTGTTAAAAACCAAATTGTTGGTTTAGCTGTTGGTTTCAAACCTTCTGCTTTTACAGCCTGAAGCCAAGGCCCAGTCGCTCCCATCAGCCAGGTGGGATTGCCCAGGGAAGCTGTGGCTGCCCCTGGATCCCTGGCAGTGCCCAAGGCCAGGTTGGACACTGGGGCTTGGAGCAACCTGGGGTAGTGGGAGGTGTCCCTGCCCATGGCAAAGAGTGGAACTGGATGGGCTTTAAGGTCCCTTCCCACCCAAACCATTCTGGGATTCTGTGATTTTGTATGTGCAGAGAATTTGTAATTCCTTCAGTGTTTTCCATCTAAAGGAAGAACCTGGTGATGGAGTAGAGATGTGGAGTCAGGTTTACAGTAGGGCTTGTGCTGCTTTAGTGGGGAAGGAATTCAAACAAAACAAACAGTGTGTGTGGTGGTGTGTGCTATTTTAGGAACAGAAACAGCTCATAGTGTTATTTAATAGGAAAAAAATTATCTCAGAGAAGAGCAGGAAGCTGGGGAGCGAGAGCCCGCTGAGCTCTCCGGCTCTGGTGCCATTCCTGGGGGGATCCTGGGCTGCAGAGGCACAGCCAGCCCCAGGCGTGGGCTCACAGCCTCCTTCGGGGCTGGTCCTGCAGCCCCTGCCCCAGGAGCAGCTCCCTGACCCCAGAGCAGCTCCCTGACCCCGGAGCAGCCCCTGCCCCAGGAGCACCCATGGGACAGCCAGGGCTCCTTGCCATAACTCTTCTAAACGAGCTGCTTGAGGCTGCAGTGCCGTTGAGCCAGATTAAGGACAAGAATGGAGAGAAACCTTCACATCTGCAGCAGATGTTTGGAGGGAGGGGAAGGGAGGGGGCCTGGCTGCCCCGGGGGGTGCTCGGGATGGGTGGGAGCAGCCAGGGTCTGGGTGCTGCTGAGAGCAGGGCACCCACAGCCAACACAGCAAAGCCAAGGGCCTCTGGCTGGCCCTGCCAGGCTGGGCTGCACTGCTGGGACAGCTTCGTCTCATCTCTTTCTGTCTGGGTTTTTTATTTTAAGTAACGTATGAATAATCAAGATTTGCATGTTTATCAGATGAGTTGAAAAAATATTTCTCACAGTCTTGCTGTGGAGATTCCTGACACTAAAACCAGAACTGGGGCTGGGTCAGTCAAGTAAAGAAAGAGCCTTTCTTGGGTGGTTTCTGACTTGTGTGTTTTTGGGGTGTACGTGCTCTGCTGCACTGACGAGGGATGTGGGGGTCCTCACGTGATGCGGCTGCAGTTTTTATTAACAGTAATACAACTGCTCAGAAAGCTGCAGTGTTCAAAAATGGCAATTATTAGCCCCAGTTCTGGTTTTAGTGAGGTGAGTGCCTCGGAGGGGGTTCAGCAGTGCCCTTCCTCCTGAGCTGCAGAGGAGTGTGGTGGGGTCCCGTGGCAGCCGGGGCCGCAGAACTGGGGTGCAGCAAGGGGAGCCCACAGAGGAGGGAGAGGATAAATCTCAGGAACAGGCACAGACAGGGTGCATGGAGAGGAGCATTTTGAGAGAAGTGATTTTGATTTCTGCCTCTTACTGCCCCTCCAAGCCCGTTTGTGGTGCCTCCTGCCTCATGTCCATGTGTCCAGGCAGTTGTTCAGTGGGGCACAGAGAGCAGGAGCAGTCCCCATCCCTGCTCCTTCCAGCACGAACCAGTCTGTCATTCTGTGATTAAACCACTTGTTTTTAATGCCAGATAAGTCGAAGTGAAACAAGGTGCCCGTGGTGCTGCTGGGCTGGTGGTGGCTGTGCCAGGGATGCTGCTGGAGTGGAGCTGGTTGCAGAAAATTGCCATTTTTGTCAGTGGAGCTGCAACATCATTATCCCCGTCTCTTTCTTCTTTTGTAATGTACTTTCTCACCCAGGAGTCAATGCTGTGGAGGTGCCGAGCAGGGGGATTTCGCTCTGATTATATTTCAAGCATTTAGGGAATTATTTTTCGTGCACGGCCAGAATGTGACACCTGAGCTTTGCTTTGTTCTCGTGGCAGTGAGTCCAGCTTCTCCAGCACAGATGGTGCCAGGCTCATGCCCCTCTCTGGGGCTCCCAGACCCTCCTGTGGGTCGGCATCGCTGCCAGTGCCCCACACGACCCCTGGTCCGTGCACCCCCTCCTCCTGTGCCAAGGTCAGGACCACGGAGGAGGCTGCAGCCCAGCTCTGTGTGTGTGTATTTAGCAGAATTAATTATCTCTAATCGCTCCCAGCTGTGGCCTGGCCAACACCGGCTGGTTCCCTTTGGTTTTGCTGTGGTGGTGTTTTCTAGTTTACGTGTTTTAACCAAGATGACGGTGATTGTTATCTCCTGCACAAATTGTTTGCTGTTTATCAGGGCGATGGTTGCTCTGCAGGGCAGCTGCTGATGGGGATGCAGCAGAACCCTCAGTGGAGCAGGGGCCGGGCACGGTGTGTTCTGGACGGCTCGCTGCTCAACCAGGGGTTGCTGGCAAAGGAGAAGAAGAAAAAATTCCTCCAGGTCTTCTGCCTAAAAATACAACCATGGCTTGTTTTGCCTTGGCAGCTCCGTGCCATGCCCGGGGCTGCGCAGAGCCCACGGGAGCTGCTCCAGTGCTCCCCACGGTTCCTGTGTGCCCAGCAGCTCCAGGACCCCACCGGGCACCTGTGAGGGGCCAGGGCTGGCAGCTCCCCCAGGAATGTGCCTTTCCTTGGGTTGTTTTGCCCGTTTCCCCCCAAGGTGCAGCCGGTGAGGAGGCTGACGCCTCTTGGCACAGCAGGTCTGATTTCATCCCCGTGGCAGCTGTTTATGCTGCTGTCTGGTAACTATTCATTTGCTTGATTTATGTATTGCTTCCAGTAAGTCATTCTTGTCCAGGATGTTCTGGAAATTTCCACTAGCCACTGAGTCCTCTGAGATGCTCCTCTCTCGTGTGCTCCTCGCCTGATTTGGCTGCCAGAAGCAAACAGGGAGTTGTCTCTGAGCTGGTGTGGCTGGGCCAGGATCCTCCTTGCTGCCTTTGGCAATGCCAGTTTTGTGCCCAGTGCCTGTTCCTGCTCCTTTTGCGTTGTGGCAGTGCTGGATCCAGACAAAGCCCCGGAGTTCAAAGCCCTGGGTGCTCCCGTGGGTAGCAAAAGGGAGGTGACATGGAAGGAGACTCCCTGTAGGCACATGCTGCCTTGCAGGAGCGGGGAGAATTCTGCCCGGGGCTTTGCTGTCCTGGCTCAGGTTCCTGCTGTGCTCTTTTACCCCTTTTCCTTTTTCCCTAGCTGGAATGCGTTGGGCTTTAAGATCCCTTCCAGTCCAGCCCATTTTGTTGTTCCATGATTTTATGATCTGTGCTCTGGAGCCAGAGGTGCCAGAGCCTTGTGGGGAACAGCAGCACCTCTGGTTTCCCCTTTGCCCTCCTCTCCCTCGTGTATTTTGGTGGAGGAGCCGGTGATGCTTCTGCAGAGGTGAGACAGCCCTGCAGCACTCTGTGCCTGCCCTTGCCAGCTCTGCCTCCCTCTCACTCCTCTGCTTTTGTTTTTAATATGAGATTCTGCAGAATTATAAACCACCACAAAAAGCCCTGTAGGTGTTCGCTGGGTTTTTTGGGCTTGGCTTCCTGTAATGTGTAAATTAGCAAAAGGTTTTGTTCTGCTTCTGCAAATGAACTTTTAACCCCCTCTGTCTGGATTGTCCCTGGAGCAGCTGTGTGGGTGCTGGTAGCTTTGCCTTCCATGCTTCTCTAGAAGGTCCTTGTATTTCATGCAGGCTCTCCAGTTTTTAGCTGGAGGGGAATGTGCCCCAGAGCCTGCAGTGTCCCTTGTTAGGTTCTTTTGCACCCGCGTCCTGCACAACACTCGAGCCTGGAGATAGGATAATGGGGTCTTGGACTAAAGCTGGCATCACCAACCTGGCATGATGACTTAGCAGCTGGTAACAAAGCACCTGCTGGGTTTGCTGTGGAGTTTCTGTGGTTGAACATCTCTGCCGAGCTCCTCCTGGATCTCCAGAAGCAGCACCAGGCATTTTGCATTCCTCAAGTGAGAATTCTTGTGGGCTTGTGTCTGAACCTGGTGTTGTTGGGTAGAGGTTGTTGATAGCACATAATTATCTGGATTCTTTTTAATTGTTTATCACAGCGAAACTGAAACTGGGTATGGAAAGAGATTGAATCGAGAGTGAGCAAAAGGTTTCCAATAACTGGCTGGAGTCTCCCTGGTGGTGTCTGCGCTGTCCCTGCAGACAGAGTGGGATGGAGATGTCTTCACATCCCTTGATTGCTCTGAACAGAGCCAGCACTGAACCAAACTCACGTAGAGAGATTTTAGTCAGATAGTCTTTCAGCAGAAGAACAAAACTGGAAATCGCCATGGCCGAGATATCTCTGAGCTGCAGTATTTGCCAGGATGCTTGAGCGATTCCTGGCCTGCAGAATCACAGAAAGGTTGGGGTTGGGAGGGACATTTAAAGGCCATCTCGTTCCAACCCAGGTGTGTGTGGCAGGGAGCACAGGACTGGGGGAGTGAGGGGTGTTTCCAATCATTGGGCTAAACCTGGTCCCGCTGGCGAAGGCGAGAGGAGCGATTTTCCTGCTGTCGTTCGCGTCATTAATTCTGAAAGCTGCTTATTCCTGTATTCCCTTTCTTCCAACACTGTCTTCTAGGAATTCAGTATTTTGGAGGGATGAACTCTAACCTTGCACTTGTGAAGTGAACGAGCTCTAAAATACCTCTAAGGGGAAAAAAAAGGTCAAACCCTCCCCTCTGTTGCTCTTCCCTAGGGCCGCTGCGCTCGTGGGAAGGTAAAGGTGTGCACCAGGCACCTCCTGCACATGGCCCTGTGACCTGGCTCTGCCTTGGAATGGTTCCCTGTGGGGACGTGGGAGCTGCATTTGCTCACCCCAGAGCTGTGGCTGCCGGGAGGCTCTCTGGGAGCCCATTTACTTTGGCTGTTTTCCATGCAGCAGGTTGCAGAGCTTTCAAAGGATTCCTTGTTAACCCAGAGCTGCTGCGTCGGGCTCTCCTTGCCCTGCTGGCCGCGTGGGTTTGTTATTGCAGCGTGACAGCACCACTGAGGTCTGGGTGTGGAGGAAAACCTGCCCTTGCAGCAGGGCACAGCCGCGGTGGCTGTGGTGCTGGCGTGGCAGTGGCACAGTTTGCAGCCATTCCAGCCCTGTCCCCGGGGGTGTTTGAGGGTGAGGCCCCTTTGCTGGCTGTGTTTGTGCAGGTGGAAACCACGGTGACATTGAACATCAGCTCTGGCCGTGCCTGTGCTTTTCACCAGGGTGTCAGTGGAAACCTGCACTGGGAACGTGCCAGCCCGGTGCCACTCAGCCCTGGGCTGAGGGATGGTGAGCAGGGCTGGGATCCCTCTGAGATGCCTCCTCAAGCTCAGCCTGCCCAAAGCTGGGGAGGGTGGCTTTGGAACCCCCTGTGGCTGGGAGTGGGAAGGCTGAGCTGGAGCAGTGCTGAGCTCCCTGCGCGTTTCCCTGCGAGTCGCAGCACGTTTGGTATTGGCGCTGATCGCGCTCGCCGATACTGAACCTCGCATTTGGCCTCGGTCTCTCCTCCGTGCAACGTGAGCCCCTTTGTTTTTCCCCTGGGAGTGAACCCAAGCATCCAGCTGTGGCCAGAAACAGCCGGTCCTGTTGGAGCAAGTCAGAGCACCCGGAATCAGTGCAGGCACAGGTTGGGTCCCAGCTGAGCAGGGAACCCGAGAGCAGCGAGGGTTTTGTGTTCAGCAAGTTCACTGGGAGGTTTTGTCATTCCCTGGTGAACTGTCCTCTTTCTGGATCCGCCGGCCTCCACGTGCATTCCTCAGGCTTGGCTCTCCTCTCTGGAGCAGCGGGGCTGGGGAGGCTGTGGAGCTGCGAGCCCTCGGCCTGGCTGCGGGGTTTGTCCGTGTTCCCGATGTTCCCGGTTCCCACAGTGGGGCTGAGCGAGCCCGGTTTGCTCCTGCTGCTCTGGACTCCTCTGGCCCTTGCTGAGCTCCCTGCAGCCAGAGCAGCCTCAGGAGCACAGGCATGGCCAGAGCCTCGATGAGCAGGCGGGATGAAGAAGGGATGGTGGTGCACTGTGGACGTGTGGCATTTCTGTGCACGTGTGCTCCGGCTTGGGAATCGTGGAATCTTTAAAGTTGGAAAAGTCCACTAAGAGCATCATCTCCAGCCATTCCCCCAGCAGTGCCAAGGCCACCACTAGCCCGTGTCCCCAGGTGCCACATCCACACGGTTTTGAACACAAGATGAAGCAGAGCTGGTTGTGCTCCCTGCCTCTCCAGGGCCATTTGGCAGCAGCCACTGCAGACCAGTGTCCCTGTCACATCCTCCCATGCACACGTGCCTTTTAGGAACGATTTAGGAATGTGTGATTGACTGATTTAGCTGCCTGGGACGCCAGTGGGTGCTGCTGCAGCTGGAATTGCATCACTGGTTTCACCAGCTCCGTGCTGGGTGCCAGTCACAACATTCCTGCAATAAACACCTGCTGCGTTCCCAGCCATCAGACACATTCCCGAGGCTGGGAGACCCACCATGGCTTTGGGTGAGAAGTGAGTCATCCCCAGGGAGCTGCAGGGCTGCCATCTCTGGGGACCCAGCTCCCTCAGCCCCTTGGAGAGGGGGGCAGCTGAGTGCTGGCCAGCCCAGCCCCTCTTACTTCTCCACCTCTGCGCTCCTCGGCCGCAGCCCAGTTAAACTCAGTAACGCGCAGGGATGAGTTAAATGCACCCAGGGACATTTCCCAGAACTCACTAGGCTGTACCTGATAAATGCCCCCAGTTGTGTGTGCTCACGACTGCCGTGTCCATCTGTCCATTCCCAGTCAGGGCTGGGAGTGGGGGCTGCTGGGCAGGGGCTGTGGGGTCCCAGCTGGACAATGCCCAGCCCTGCCCAGCCTCCCCAGGCAGGGGCTCTGCTGCCCCCGGGGCATTTCTGGAGCCTCTCCAGAGCCAGAACGGAGCTGTGGAAGGGCCTGGAGCACAAATCTCAGGAGGAGCAGCTGAGGGAGCTGGGAAAGGGGCTCAGCCTGGACAAAAGGAGGTTCAGGGGGGACCTTCTTGCTCTCCACAGCTCCCTGACAGGAGGTTGTGGCCAGGTGAGTGGGAGTCACCTTCTTTTCCCAGGTAACAAGTGACAGGACAAGAGGAAGTGTCCTCAAGTTGCAGTAGGGGAGGTTCAGGTTGGATATTAGGGAGAATTCCTTCCTTGAAAGGGTTGGCCAGCCCTGGCACAGGCTGCCCAGGGAAGTGGTGGAGTCACCATGGCTGGAGGGATTTAAAACTGTGTAGATGTGGCACCTGAGGATATTGCTTGGTGGTGGCCTTGGCAGTGCTGGGGGAGCAGCTGGGCTGGATGATCTTGGAGGGCTTTTCCCACCTAAATGATTCCATGATTTTTTGCACATACTTTGTGGGAACAAGGCTGGTGGCCCTGGTGCCACAGATGCCTCTCCACCCGATGTGCTGCCTCTACTCCCTCTGCTTTCTGCCTCCCCTCTATGTCCAGAATCAAAGGTGTTTAATTTCTATCAAACTATCCAGAGCAGCCTAAATAATTTTGGAGGATTGCTGGCCTCTGTGTGATTGGGTTTTCACGTTAAACAGAAGCTCTGCTGGCGGTGGCAGACAGGGGATGGATTTTTACCTGTAGCAAGAGGAATGAGCTGCATTATTTTCCATCCTATGAGGACTTGCTAGGCCAGCACAACAAGCACTTTGATTGCAAAGGTTTGTCCCAGGCATGGAAATAGAAACACTCCAGACTTCCCTTTTGTTCCCTTCGGATGGTTGTTTGCTCAGAGGTTTTGTTCTGAATCAGGGAAGATGTTTGAACTAATAATGGCACTTTTGGCTGGGATTCAGATACATGCATTCTATATTTAAAATATGTGTTTATATATAAAATACACAGACAGCAGTGTATACATATATATAAATACGTTTATAAAATACATGTAGGAAGTAATTCCAGACATGGGAGGCAGGAGTTCTGTGGGAACAGAGCCAGGAGCCCCTGTGGCACCCACTGGAGCTCCGACCACACTGGAATATTTACTGTTCCCTGCTTCCCCTGCACCGAACCTTGGCTACCAATTACCCTGAATTAAATTGTGTTTGGTCATGGCAGTGATTATACAGTAACCAGGCAACCCGGGCATAATCTAATTTAATACCCAGCGTGGATTTACTCCACTCCCTTCTCCTTTGTTTTGCTGACAGGGAGGGAGAAGTGAGCGGTGTCCAGGGACACCCTGGGAATGGCCTGGGGGACAGTGCTGCCAGCCTGGGCTGTCCCCAGGCCGTGGCAGGGCTCGGTCCCAGTGACACCAGCTGGGTGCTGGCGGTGTCCAGCACGGCTGCTGGGTCAGCACCAAGTGGGTCAGGTCTTCATGGAGCTGCTCCCAGTGCTGAGCACAGGTTCCCCTGGCCAAGGGGCTCTGGCTGTCCCACACCCCCAGGCTGATCTCCTGCTGGTCCCTGCGGGAGGCACCTGGGAACCATCCTGTGCTGCCAGGAGGAGGAGGAAGAAGAGGAGGAGGAGGAGGAACAGCCCAGAGTCCCAAAGCCAGTGCTAGCCTGGCCCACTGTGCACCCCGAGCAGGAGTGAAGAGGTTCTGCACGTTCCTCCCATCAGTTGTTGCTTTCTCCTGTGCTGGAAGTGACTCCTGTAAAGTGGGGAGAAGAGAAAGGACCCATAGAAATTAATGCCGGTGCAGTTCTCTCGGAGTGCATCAAGGGCTGGAAAGAAACAGCAGGTTAAAAGGAAAATACAGAGAATGCTTGCAAAACTTCCAGAGAGCAGCTCAGGAGTGGCACTGACAGTGACTGCTGAACAGCCCCAGCATTAAGCCCACTTTGGGCTGAGAACACCCATCTTTAGAAACGGTGGCGTTATTTCCTAGCACAAAGGATGATGAAGAGGTATAATTTAGAGTAAATTATCCTGTGGGTAATGGACGGGGAGTTTGACGGATGTGAAAGGTGAATCATGTTTTGGAGCACGGCTGTGGTGACCCGGTGCAGGGATGGCTATTGCAGAAAAAGCACCTGGGGTGCAGAGCAGGAGCTCCTGTGCCACCGAGGTGTATTCCAGAGAGGAGCCAGACTGCACAGCTGCAGAGCAGCTCCCACGCTTCCAGAGGCAAAGTGGAGCACACTGAGGAGGGTTTGGTGGGGGAGGTGAGGGCCAGCGCCCTGTGGGTGAGCGGGCAGGCCCTGGGCATGTCCTGCCTGGGAAGCCATCAATGGCCTAGTCTGAAATAATCACCAGGGCCACGCTCAGCTGCCTCCCTGTAATGAGCTGGTGACAGTGCAATTTATTAGAGTGATGTAGGACATGGTAACAGTAATGAGAAATGGAGGCACCTAATTTTGTGCGACTTAGATCGATTCGGTTGTTTTTTTTATAAATGAACATTGTTTTACTAACCACAGAAGGTCATTAAAATTATTATTTTATTAGTGCTTTTCAAAGCCATTTGAACTGCAGCTGCATTTTTCCATATCCAATTAGGAGCACGTGAATGTGTGTCTGAAATGCAATTTTGCCATGCAAAAATGCCATTGGGATTTGTGAGTGATGGGGATGGGAGTGGGGGGAAGGTTTGAATCCCCATGTAAGTATTATATAGTACATAATGGTTCTTATTGGACTTCCTCTGCCTTTCTTGCTGCTCCATGAGGTTGTGGCTCCCTGTGGAGAGTTTGTTTCCCCTCCAAGCCTGGTGGTGCTGGCGTGGCCATGGGCAGCTCGGTGAGCTCGTGGCTGTGCTGAGGGTGAGGATGAGGATGGGGAGAGGCTCTGTGCCCGCCCAGGGGTGGGGATGGCCAGCCTGGCTGGGTGGCAGCGTGGGCAGCATGTCACCTCTGGCAAGGCTGTCATCTCTGAGGTGCCAGGGCCCATCTGCAGGGCAGCCCATCTGCCCCAGCCATTTCCTGACACCAGAGATTCCCCACAGGCTGTGATCAAACATTCAGAGCTTCCTGGCAGGGGGGGAGTTATGGGTAGGAGGGAGGTCCTGCCAGCTGCCGAGGGCTTTGCCCAGGACCTCCCCACTCTGAGGCTGGATCCCAAGCACAGGCTCGGTGGAGGGGACAGCTCTGCCTGTTCCCCAGGGATGAAATGTGCCCCAGCATGAGGCTTCCTGCCCGGGCACTGAGGAGGGCTGGCAGTGCTGTTGGGGGGAGCTAAGCCAGCAGCCCGGAGTCCCTGAGCCCCCCTTGTCATGAGTTCCCTGTCTGCTGCCTGAGGAGCTTTATATAGGGATGAGTTCTTTGCTGGTTCAGGTGAGATTTGGTTGGAAAAGGATGGAAAGCATCTTTTCTTGTTGGCCAGCCTGGGCTGGCAGCATGCTGAAATACTCTGAGCTTGCACACTAATGTCTTGACCCCAAGATCAAAAGCAGAAACTCACGGCAATAAATTTTAGGGTCAGTGCAGCAAGTGAGTCTGAGCCTCACTCTGAGCTGGCCTGCTGCGTTTGTCCAGGGAAACGGCGAGAAAGTGGAGGAAAAGACACTCAAACCCCCTCAGGCTACAACTGTGTGAGCACGCAGCCTGAAGGCAGCACGTTTCCTGGTGGAAGAGGTCCTGGGCAAACCACAAGAAAGACTCCCAGAGACGGGGCCACACCGCAGGTCCCGGCCACGCTCGTGCCCCCTGTGACTCAGCAGTGCCCAGGCTGTCCCAGCGAGCTCCTGAGCCAGGGGTTCCTGCAGCAGCCCAGCACCTGCAGCCCTGCGCGGCCGGGGGATGCCCTGTGCCCCTGCCTCAGTGTCCCCTCGGGGTGAGGCAGGGCGGAGGACCTGTCCCCGTAGGGCAGCTGGTGCTTTGCACCTCTCAGACCAGGTGCCAGCTGCAGCTGCTCCAGGGTAACCCCTCAAACGCCATGAGCGGGGTGCCACATCCTCAGCGTGAGCTGCCTCACTCTGCACAGCTGTGAGTCTGTGCCCTGCTGTGAGCTAAAGGAGATGGAGGTGGGGAGGAGGAAGGCTTGGGTGTCCCTGTGTCCCCATCTGGTGGGGGTTCCCACGGAGAAGGGAACTTGTGGGGCACAGGGCTCTGGGGGCAAAGGCCCATCCTGGCCTCCCAGCCAGCCTGGCTGGGCTGGATGGGACTGACCTCTGGTGCTGGAATGGCTGGGAAGGAATTGGCCTTTGGAACGTATGAGGTCACTCATTGAGTTGGAGAGCAGCGTGTGTCAGAGGTCCAACGATTTGTTTTCAGAAGGGTTTTAAGCATTAATGATTCAAGATGTTTTCCTGGGAGGGGTTTGCAGCATGAGGCTCAGTGGCTGGCGTGGGGTTGAGGTTTTATGGGATCAGTCAATTCATGGAGGCCGAAAGGTCTCCAGGAACACAGCAGTTAAATTTGTACTTTTCCACATGGCTGAGTCTTCAAGGAGCTCACCAGGAGCGTGAAAAATGTAAACAGCGTTGTAAGCCTTGTGCCAGCCACGAGGCAGGGAGGGCAGGGAGGGGGTTCCCTGTGGATTAGTTCCATCACCTACTTCGTTTTCTCTCTCTTTTTTTTTTTTTTTTTTTTTCCCCAGAGTTGCAGATAATCACAAGCAGAACCTGATGACTGTTGCTAATCTGGGTGTGGTGTTTGGGCCGACGCTGCTTCGACCTCAAGAGGAAACAGTTGCTGCCATTATGGACATCAAATTCCAGAACATTGTCATTGAAATTTTAATAGAAAACCACGAGAAGGTAAGGGCTTCCCTTGCTTCTTTCACGTCAGTGATTTACAGAAAGGAATTAGTCTCTGCCAGGCCCCCCTCTCTGCCCACGGCCGGTGGCACCACGGTGGGGCTGTGCAGGGGAGGGGGCAGCTGGCACCTCGTCCTTGGGCTGTAGCTGTGTAACCAGTGCTGCTGGTAGCCAACCTTGTTTGTGGTCATCCCAGTGTGAGCCAGCACGGCCCTGTCTCCGTCACAGAAATTCCCTTTCTCCCCGCTTCCCACTGTTTAATGGGGATTTGTCCTTGGTTTCCAGAGAGATGAGCACTAAAGGAAACCAGTGTGAGATGCACACCTTGGCTGGCTCCTGCTTGGCTGGTTACATCTGGGTTTATCCAAGTACTGGTTTTATCCACAATGTTGATCTGGATCCTGATGTGTTTGTGTTTGCTGGCCGTGGATGTTGTGGTCTGTCAGTGGAGCAGTGGTGGCCCAGTGGGGCTGAGGTGCTGGCTGCATGTGCTAAAAAATACCATTTTCTTCTAAATTCAGCCAATTCCCTGATTATGATCTTTTGTTAGTGTGGTTTTGATTGGACAGGAGTAATGAATTTGTGCATTTGAGCAGCGAAGGCAGATGTAGGAACCAGCTTGCCCTGCCTGGGGTGGCATCACGGCCCTAAGTCCACATCCAGTTCTGTCTTGAACAGAGAGCTGTGCCAACATGTGCTTTTCCTGTTGGGAAAGCCTGGCCATGCCAGCTGTCTGTCTGGCAGGGGCAGGGAGAGCAGGGAAGACACTGAGGAATGGGTTTAATGGACTCCAGCAATGGAGAGAGACTTTGAGAGAGCTGGTCTGGAGGGATCACTGCCCTTCTCTGAGCCTGGGGGTCCAGAGAAGGAACAACACATAACCAAAAATCAGCAACCAACAAGGCTGCTGTTCTTTGGGTTCGTGCAGTTTTAGAATTTCATCCCCTTGAGAAAAACGTGATTACTCAGTTTTCTGACAGCTGTGGCTGGAAGTTGCAAAGACTTTCCCAAGCTGGTCTGCAGCCGTGGGAGCGCCGGGGTCGCGCAGGGGGGGCACAGGGGGGGCGCTGGTTGGTCTGTCTGGGCTGCTCATCATCACCTGCACCCCCAAACAGTCAGCAGGGTGCCAGAGTGCCAGGGTCCTTCACAGCTTGCGGTGTGCATCGTGGTGAAAAAAAGAGGAGCGCGGGCAGAGTGGGAATGTGGAATTTAGGAATCTGTCCCCAGAACGCTGCCCTGTTGGGTGCCTGTCTTCCTCAGAGGCTGCGCCATGGAGCGCTGCAGCCCGGCCAGGTGGGCAGCTGTCCTGTCCCAGGGGCTGATGCCAGAGAACAAGTTGTTTATTATTTTTACCAGATATTCAACACGGTGCCAGAGGCTCCGGCGTCGAACTCGCAGCTGCTGTTATCCCGCAAGAAGAGCACGGAGTCGAAGCCGCCCTCGTGCAGCGAGCGGCCGCTGACGCTCTTCCACGCGCCCCAGCCCAACGAGAAGCGTGAGTGCCCTCCCAGCCCTGCAGCTTCGTCCTCCCCCTGCCTAACAGGCCCTCATTCCCATGCCATTCGCCATTCCCATGCCATTCCCGTGCAGTTTTCCTGCTGTCAGTGGAAGGGATGGTTCCATAACAAGGTCGGGCTTGGGTTTCCTCTGCTGTCGCGTTGGTGGGGAGTGGAATCTCTCCTGGCATCCAAGCCCTTAGCCAGGGCTCAACATGAGGCTGCCTTAGCATGGGATAAAGTGTTGCTGTCCCCTCCCCACCTGACGGGCCCCTGCGTGTCCCCTTCTCATGTTCCTGGGCCCGTCATCGCTGCCATCAGCTGCCAGGACACGGGTGCCACACCTGTGGCACGGGCGGCCACCCGCCGGCGTCCCCGCGGGGAGGCCCTTTCAGGATGCCCTCGGGCACTTCGCCTTTTACAGACAGGAAAGCTCGGCCGGGAGGTTTGGCATTTTCCTGAGGATTATGTACCATGGCAGTTTAAAAATGTTGGAGCTCATCTTTCCATTTCTGTCACTAATTGATGCTCCAGATATTTGGGTGAAAGAGCCAAGGCCCCAGCCCTGCCCGTGGGGTGGCAGAAATGTGTCTGCTCAGGCTGTTGTTTCATGTTACAGAGTGACCCCGATTCCCAGCTCCCGGGCTCTTCCTGCCCCTGTGCTCCTGGAGGCAGCACGCAGGGAGCTCTCCCAGTTTGGTAAAAAAGCAGGAGGGTCTCCTGGTGAGCAGGACGAGCACAAGTGGAGCAGGGAGCAGGGGAGGGCTGGGGATAGCCAGCTCCCCGGGGTGGGCGCTGCGGACTTTGCTGCCTCTCAGAACACGTGGGTTTGTCTGATTAAGTTACTGTTAATTACCAGGCACTCTCCTTTTGGAGGGCGTCGGAAAGGTCCGCGTGGGTTTGAGGAAGCAGTGGTGGCCCCAGAGCATGCTCTGGAAGTGCTGTGGGACGACTCTCGGTGAAGCCTCAAATACCAAACATTGCTTTTGAAAACTTTCAGTCCCAGTTATTTATTTGCTGATAGCTCAGCAGTGGCTTGTCAGCCTCCAGGCTCTCTGGGCTGCCGGAGCCTCCGTGTGCCATCCTCCCCGTGCCTGGGAGAGGAACTGAGCTCGTGTCTTTATTTCTGCATTTATTTATTCCCATGTGAAGCAACATTGTCTTGTTTTTCCTCCTGACATTCTATAACCTCCTGTGTCTTTGGGAAGCCGCTACTGTTTTATTTGCCTTCCCTGCTGCACATCACGAGAAATATGTGAGGTTTCCTTTCTTCTTCTTTTCTTCTTCTTCCTTTCCTTTCTTACTGGTCTGGAGACAGACCAAGGCTCTGAAGTCAGGCTGAAGCACAAGGGCTTAGGCAGCAGCTCAAGCCCAGTTGAGCACCGCAGAAACTAAAAGTTGAAATTGAAGCTAGAAACGTTCTAAATGGGAGCAGGGTGCACATTTTTTAAGACTGGGAGCAGTTTATCAGAAAAAGAAGTGGAGTGGGAGAGTGGATTTTCCATCACTTGAAATCTGTTCATCAAAGTCCAATATCTTTCTGACATTTTCACTAACATTCATCATACCAAGCTGTGTGAGTCAAAAATTATCATGTTCAACACACAGAGAGCAGATTAGATAATTGTGATTCATCCATGATTACAGTGATTATTTTGTTGTTAAACATTGACATTTTTATCCACATCTGACCTAGGGGGTGGCTCTTGTGACACAAGTGTCACCAACACAGCAAACACCATTTTGTTCCTTATCAGTTCTTTTGTCATCCCCTCTCTGATCCCTGGGGTCACTGTCACCAAAGTACCCTGGATTCGTTATCAGGCAGAGCCCGGCTCTGGCATGGTGTGGCTTTCCTGGAGACAAAGGCTCTGGTGAGGCTTCCAGTGGCTCTGCCTGACTGAGTTCCCACTAGAGATACAGAATTTGGGTAAGGGCTGAAAGGCTCTTCTGCCCTCGGAGTGCTGGAAGTGCTCCTGAGCTGTTGGGCAGCCCTACTCTTGTAGCTGTAAGACCAAATTAAATCTTCCAGCGAAGAATCCTTCACGTGAGCTTTCAAAAAGCACGGTGTCAGCCTTTAAAAAAGGAGGAAGTAAACTGAAGCGGGAGTTTCAGATTCTGCCCTTCCCCTGGAGCTGAGCACTGCCAGTTCTGTGGCTGGCGGGCTCAGAGCTCGCTCTGGGCCGGTGGCTGCTCTGGAGATTAGAGGGACGATCCATGCTGAGCTGCCAAGCTTAGGGAGCTTATTCCCAGCCCTCAGCCTTGGGCAGACGTCTGCAAGTAATAAAGTGGTGTCAGTCCACACTCCAGGGCTCAGCTCAGGCAGCCCCTGGCTTGGCCAGCTGCGCACAGGTGCTCTGTCACAGGCTGCCTCAAACCTGCTCTGGCAGATGCAGAAACAGAGGGATTTGGGGTTTTTAGGTCCTAATTCAGCTTAATTTCTCTCTTACGTGCCGGCTCCCACATCTGCCTGTCACTATTTGCGGAGGTCGGTGCTCTGCTTTTCATCACTTTTCCCTCTTTGTCTTCTGCAAGGATCATCTTTTTCATCACAAGGGGATGGTGCCCTCTGAGCCCAGAGGGTTCAGCTTTTTCAGAGTGAGGACAGAGAAATGTCTGTGCTGCCTTTTGCCATGGTGGCTCGATGAAGATTAGTGAAATCCAGTGTCGGGAACATGTTGATGTGTATCAACATCACACATCCTTGGCTCGTCTCTGGAAGATGAGGTCAACCTGAGCTAAACCAAGCCCTGTCCTGCTGCCCTGCAGGTGCTGGTTCTGCCCAGGAACCTGGGAAATGCAGCACCTCCAGAGAAGGAGCAGGACAAGGAGCCTTGGACTCTGCTCCGGGCACCCACAGTCCTTTGGCTGATGTGGCTTTTCCCTTTGGAGTGGTGGCAGAGCTGCCCTAACACCCCCAGACAACCCTCCAGCCAGGCTGGTTTACAGGCAGTTCCTTTCTGCTGTGTGCTCAGGATTAATCTTTCACACAACCCAGGAGTTCCTCTTGCACTCTTTTACCCCCTTTAATACGTGCACAGGATACAAATTAATATTGTGCATTCTCCTCACTCAAGAAGAGGTGGAATTTAAAGGGATTGAGAGCAAGCACTCCCTATCACTACAAGCTTTTGGGCTGTAGTTTGACCACGTCGTTGTGCACTGGAAAAATAATTTTGGAAAGGTGTATCCCTGAAGTAGGACTCTGTGTTTTCCAGCTGGTGCCTGCCTTTCAGGAAAGCAGGATCCCAGGAGCAGCCACTCTCTGCATGGGGCTGCTCTCGCGCCATCAGTGTCGCTAATTGCTTCTCACAACTGCAATTACTGCTCCACGGCAAAGGCGTCTCCTGGAAATGAGTTAATGGGGTCTGGCTGACCCGGTGCAGAGCTGAGGAGGGGCCGTGCTGTGGTGGCTCTTTGGGATGCACCGGATTGTCAGCGCTCACTGCTGAAGGCACACAGACAGCGGGGAAGTCTCTCAGGGGGTGCTGGGTGGGGGGAGCAGGGGTCTCTGAGGAGCTCTGGGCTGTCAGCAGAGCAAAGGCAGCACTGGGGTATGCCCAGCACGTCCCAGTCCAGATCAGACCCAAAGGCAAACTTCTGCTCCGCTGCTGCTCTGCATTTCGGAAGAGCTGAGCCAAAATGGAGCAGAGATCCTCCTCTCCCATCCTCCTCCCCCTTCAGACCTGGCCAGGAAAGAGAAACAGTAGTTGGTGTCAAATACGAGGCTGAAGCAGCTTCAGCTGGGTGACCTGCCCTGTTCCTGATCTAAGGTGTTGTCCTGCTCTGGCACCCAAACACTCCATCCCTTGGGAGCTGGTTTCAGTCGCACAAATCCACTCCTGTACATAGCTTACATTTCAATTTCTTTCAGGTTGTGGCATTTTGGATGCCTTTGGGAATGTAAAATGTTAATGCCTTAAGAAAAAGTGCGTATTTTCCTACTAAAAATGGTGTTCGTTTAAATGCAGCTGCATCTTAAGTCCAAAAGAGGCAAAGAGTACCTGGTATTTCTTGTGGTGTAATGTAGAATGTGTCTGTAACTAATGCTGAGCTCTGGGGAGATGTCCCTGTTTGCACTGGGGTTTCCTGGGAATGCTCGATGCCTTCACAGCCATTTGCTCTCCACTTTGTCTGGCCGCTGGTGATTCTTGGGTTTTGGTGTTTTTTAGAGGAGAACAGGAACAGCATCATCAACTCCAGCTTGGAATCTGTCATCTCTTCAAACGTGAACAGCTTCCTCAACTCCAGCAGTGCTCCCCAGCCCAGCCTGAACTCGAGTGATCTCGAACTAGAAGTAATTAAGCCCAACAGGCCAAATTCCCTGTAAGTACAATGGTAATTAGTGTTTTATAGACTCTCCATCCTTAATCTTTAATCAGAGTTGTTTCTTGTTCTCAACCTCAGCAGTTTGCTGAAGAATACAATTTAACATTTTAATTTTTAATGGGCACCAAACACGTGCCCTGCATTTTTAACTCGGTCTAAGCAGCGGAGTTAGTTACTGTGGGTTACATCTGCCATCAGCTCCAGCTCTGATGGTTTTACCCATGTAGAATATTTTTGAGCAGAACTCCCCAGTGCTGCCCGGCCCATCTGGTGATAACTCCAGCGCACACAAAGGACTTTTCTTCTGAGTTCAATCCTGTGACTGTTGTCAGTACGGTTGATCTCCGGCCAAATCCACGCTGTTGCTTCTGCTATTGCTTCCTTCATCTGGAAAGTTCAAGGGAAAAAACAGTGACCTTAGCAATGCCTCCCTGGGGACGGCCGAGTTATTTCTGAAGTCCCTGAAGCTGCCGCGGCGGAGCCCGCGCGCGGTGGTGGCTCTGCTGGGGGAGTTTCCTTCCTGCCAGGCCCCACAGCACGTTCCCACACAAGCTCCCCTCCCCGCCATGTGAAGATCTGCTCAGATCTCCAGGAGATGAGGCCCGTTCCCCCAGGCACCAAATATCCACCACATGGATACATGGACATGGCCGAGGATGGGCGCTGGGGATTCTGCTCCCCCCTGGGCACTGGGGACCTCCCAGTGCAGGGACACCGTCCTGGCCAGCCCTCCCAGGGCCCCGGACACTCCCAGTGCCCACTCACACAAAGCAGCCCCCGTGCCCTGAGGGCAGACAGGGCTGTTCCTGGGCTAGCTGGGTGCCACTGGGGGCTTGCCATGGCCGGTGCTGGGGCAGGGGCCGTGCACGTGGTGATGGGTTGGGTTTGGGCTTTGGGCTTTGGGGTGCAGCTCTCACTCCAGCACTCAGGATGGCTCCAGGCCCTGCTGGGCTCTCCCAGGCAGAGAGGTAAGTGTGGAACACACACAGGCTTCATCCAGCTCCACCGTCTGCTCCGCTTCCATCATCATCCTCCTGCCACTAAACCCTGAGCTGCAGCAGCCCCGCCGTGGCCTCTCCTCGGCGTGCCTGGGAGTGGGGTTGGGAGGCTCAACCCTGGGGATCTTCCCACAGCAGGAGGGCTGTGGGGGCAGGACAGACCACCCAAAGGTAGGACACCTCCAAATCAAGGCTGTGCTTGACATATGGTACGTACAGAGGGAAGATGCTTCTCTCTCTTGTGCCTGGTTGAAGCTCTGGAGTCAGTCACATCCTGTTCCCCCAACAGAGTTGGCTTTAGTTTATCCTTCAAGGGGGAAGAATATGGTGTGTCTTATCACAAAATGATGTTTGCGAGCCTGGCTCTTGCTGGACTTGTACAGGGATCGACTGCCAAATTCACAGTTTTTCAGGTTCCAAAGTTGCCTCTTCCTAATTATTTCTTTCTTAACAGGAGATACAAAGAAATTCAGCAGAATAACTCAGTTAAAGCTGTGTGGGGCTCTGGGGAGCGGAGGCTCCGTGCTGTTCCCGAGGGATTAGGTGAGCAGGCTGGCACTGAACCAGGTGCTTGTGCCAGCTACAGAGCCTTTAGTTCTGGGAGGTGAAACAGGGCTGAGCAGGACAGCACTGGCAGCTCGTGGCCCTGACAGTGCAGGTGGCATTTGGTGCTTTTCCACACGTGCAGTGATTATGAGATAATTTCTGCATGTGCAGGAATATAGGGGATTTTGGTCTGTGTTGAGCTAGAGGTTGAAATATTGGATCCTAAGGGGGCTAATACCACTGGGCAAATATTCTCTGTGACCCCAAATATTTAAATCAAATGTCTTTAATCCAATCTTTCAATGAGAAATGGAGCATCTGACTTGATTAATTCTGACTAAGTGTGTGTGGATGTCACTCCCCTGCCTTGCCCAGGAGCAGGGGCTGTGCCTGTGCCTTTGAGAGCTCCGTGGGGCTCTGCCCTCAGTGGGGACTGGCTTTGCAGGATGAAGGGGGCTGGGTGAGGATGAGGAGGGTGAGGAGGGCTGCCAGCAGCGGGTCTGTCCCCAGGGCTGCCCCGTGGCTGCAGGCTGGGCCAGGGCAGGGTGTCTGAATGGTGCCAGTGTCCGGCGGCTCCGTCCACGCTGCCCAAGTCGTGGCTCCATAAAGACACTTCTGTTTGTGCAGGCAGCTGAGAAATGTGGGCTTTGCCTCGGGCAGCCACGCACTCTCCCCCAGCTTGGGGCATCTGGTGCTGCCCTGCCAGGGGTTCTGCTGCTCCCCTGCAATTACCAGGCCCACAGCTGGGGTCTGTGGCCACGGGGAGGGTCTGGAGGTGCCTCTGCGCTCCTTCAAACACTGCCAGGTCCTCTGCTGCTCCCGTGACGCCTGTGCCCAGGACTTCGGGGTCTTTTCTTGTGTTCTGCACGATTTTCTGTAATTTTTAGCTGTGGACCAGGGCTGTTCAGGAGGGGCTGGCTCTCCTGGCAGCCCCCACGAGTGCGTTGGCTGCTGAGCTGGGAGCCTGTGCTCGCCCAGACTGGGAAGCTGTGGGGAAAGGACTTGGGTCACTCTGATGTTCTTTGTTCCCACTAAGGAGTCCTCCTGGTATTCCTGTGGAAATACCTCCCGTGGATGTCAGCAGGAGGCTCCTTGGAGTGCAAAAGTTGAGGCCTGCAGGCCTGGGGCGTTCCTTGTGTCCCATTTGCGGCCGTGAGCACCAGTGTGTCCAAGGTGGCCTTTAAACGTGCCAGCTGTAAATTGTGAGCACCATCTGTGAAATGAGAGATGTTTGTTGGAGCTTCTGTTTACAAAAGCCCTTGGCTCCCTGCTAAATGCTCGTGTGTCCCCCAGGTCTGCTCTGCTGGGAGCTGTGCCAGTTCCTAAATCCCCCTCGTGAGCGAGCGTCGCTTCTTCCCGGCCTCTGTTACAGCAGTGCCTGTGCTGGGGCTGAGCTCCTTCCACCTCCGTGCCGCTCCCCCTGTCCCCTCCCCAGGGACATGGGCTCCTTCGGGCGTGCTTTCCCTGGAGCCCAGTCCAGGGTCTCCAATCCAGAGGGAAATCGCTTTGCTGCAGGGCTCAGGCTCTTCCTTCCCAGCCACCAATCGGGCTTTTATGATGGGAATGCATTTATTTATTAGGGCTGGGTTTATTTTTATGGAAAAACTCCTCTGGGCAGGAGTTGTACTGGGTGAGTCAGCGGGACTGCTGTCCCGTGCCAGGAGCTGTCACTGAGGCTGTGGCTGCCTGGGGACCCCCAAACCCTGGGCAGGGATTGGTGTCCAAGGCAGTGCTGGGTTTCTGTGTTCCACCAGGTTTGTGTATCCTGCTGGGTGTCTGTATCCTGCCCCTGCAGAAAGCACCTTCCTTAGAAAACGCAGCCAGGCTCGAAGCAGGAAGCACTGTGTTTCTAGCAGAGATGTGATCTTCAGCTCGGGGAGGGCAAGGGCACGGGAATGGCTCCATACTGATAGGGGAGGGCTAGATGGGATACTGGGGAGGAATCCTTCCCTGTCAGGGTGGGCAGGCCCTGGCACAGGGTGCCCAGAGAAGCTGTGGCTGCCCCTGGATCCCTGGCAGTGCCCAAGGCCAGGCTGGACACTGGGGCTGGGAGCAGCCTGGGACAGTGGGAGGGGTCCCTGCCCATGGCAGAGCTGGCACTGGGTGGTTCCAGCCAAGGTGATACAAGCAGTTTAACACCCTTGCCGTGTTCAGCCGTGCCTCCAGACCTGCCAGCGTTCCCGGTGCTGGTGCCCATCCTCAGGCTCAGGGCACTGGTGGCATGGGGGCCACACAGGGCCAGGCTGAGCCCCCACACTGCCAGCCCTGGCCCAGACTGGTGCTGCCCCTCCTTCACCCCAGGGACTTGGCATTTAGGGGAATAATAACCTTGGGAAACTCAGATTTAGTCAGTACATGTCTATTTGCATTTAATTTCATTTTCTCACTGTCCAAGTATGGCTATTCCTTGCCCTCTGTGGGTATGGAAAGAAACGAGGAGCAGATCTAAGGTTTAGTGGTCATGAAAAAATAACCCAGTTACTCCAAAGAAGAGTGGTTATTCCCACATGCTTTTGATTTGCAGGACTGGAATAAATCTTCATTAGGCATCCCAGTTAAAACTGAACATTTCTCTTTCCATGCCTGAAAATGAGAGAAATTTCAAATATTACTGAATTTGCAAAACACTCTCCATCAGGGGCTTCTCCAAGTGGCTGGGAGGGAGCTGTGGGGCAGGGGGACAGGCGACAGCACACCAGAGCCGTGGGACTGGGGTGCTGCTGCACCTTCCTCCCATCCCTGCACTCTGCTCTGAAGGCCCTCAGCATCCCAAATCCAAGTGCAGCATTCCAGAATCATTGGAACCACAGATTGGTTTGGTTTGGAATGACCTTCGAGCTCCTCCATCCCGTGGGCAGGGACACCTTCCACTGTCCCAGGCTGCTCCAAGCCCTGTCCAGCCTGGCCTTGGGCACTGGCAGGGATCCAGGGGCAGTGGATCAAACAGAGAGGGCAGGATTTTTTTGGAAAAACGGTCTCTTAAAAATGCAGCTAACTTTGACGATTATCAGCTGGGGCATGTGAAAGCAAAAGCACGTGAGGGGAAGCAAATGCTGCTGGTTCCTCTCCAGGGGAGCTGGACAGAGCTGCAGGAGAGCCCAGGCTGTGCCTGCTGTGCTGTGCCTGCCCGGCTCTGCTCATCCAGAGGGGCTGTGCTGAGCCACAAATGAGTCCTTCACCTGCCTGGCCTCCAGTTCCTCTCCCTGGGCTCCCAGGCCCTTGTTCTGCTGAGCTTTCCTGGCTCCTGTTGTTTACATTCCTGAAGAATACTGGCAATTAGAGGTGCAGAGGCACAGGAGTGGGTCCCACCCTCATCCTGCCTTCCCGGCAGCCACTTTGGGAATGTCCCTCTGAAATGGCATCTCTGGGACTTCTGTTTAAGACATTTGCTCATAAATCAAGTGCTCCTGTCCCTGAGGAGCCTGGATTCTCACCCGTTCTCCTCCCACCCCGATATTCAGCCCCACTTTAGGTTGGAAAAAGGCCAGGAAAATGCACTGGTGTTTTGTTTTGCTGCGTGTCACTATAAAAACAGTGACTTGTGCTCAGAGGGGTCCAAATCAGCAGGAATTTCTCCATGGAAAGGGTGCTCAGGCCTTGGCAGGGGCTGCCCAGGGAGGTTTGGAGTGCCCATTCCTGCAGGTGTCCACGGAAATCCTGTAGGTGGCACTCAGTGCTCTGGGCTGGGGACAAGGCGGGCATTGGGCACAGCTGGGACTCGGTGCTCTTGGAGGTCATTTCCAGCCTCTGGGATTCCATGTGTTCCTGCTGGGTGGTGATGCCTTAAGTTTTAAGGTCTTTTTCTTTCTTTTTATGTTCTCCTTCAGTGTGCAGCTCTCAGCTCCATATTCAGTGTTACTGAGCTCTCCTCCCAGGGCACTCAGACACAACAATTCTCTCCAGCTCAACATTCCAGGACAATCCTTCCCGACCTCAGGCCCAAAAGCACCAACAACGTCAAAAAGAGGAGGCCGAGCAAGGAGGATGGAACTCCATCATTCCCAGTGATTCATTGGCCAGTTCAGCTCAAGGTGCAAATGGAGCAGAACTTGTAAAAGTGTGAAACCCCGTGCCCAGGCCCCTTTTCTGTGCCCATCTCGAGGCCCATCCTGGCAGGGCTGCAGCCGGGCTCTGGCATTGCCAGGCTGTGCCCTTGGAAGGCCTGGGAATAAATCCCTGCTTTATTCCTCTCGTTCTGTCTGCCCTCTGCTCCAGCTCCCACTGGTCAGGGATCACTGGGAGAGCTGGTGCCTGGGGGATGGTGCTGGCAGGGATGGTGCTGCCCCAGAGGCTCCCACCTTGCTCTGCTCTCTGCGGGCCCTGAGTGGTTCTCACTGCAGCCAAGACGTCTCTGTTTCACTTTAATTTCATTTTCTGGTTCTCTGTTCTCAGGAAACTGCAAAGCAAAGCCCGTGCTTGGCACGGGGGCTCTGCCATCGCTGGGAGCTGCCTGGTGCATTTGGGGTGGGGAACGTGGAAGTGCGAGGAAGTAGGAACTTGATAAATTGCGAGGCTTTGGGCAAAACAAAGCTGTTTCTTCTTCCTTCCACTGCATTGTGGCCGCCTGGCCGGGAGCCACCACGGCTCCAGAGCAAGCCAAGAGCTGGGAGAGGCCTGTTGGGGCCAGCAGAGCAGGGCTGGGGCTCCCCAGGGACCCCCCTCTGCTGCTGTGTCCCCTGCTGCCCTTCCTCGGGGGGACTGAGCCCCCAGAGTGTGCTGGGCACCCTTGGGTGACTGCAGGGAGCCCCAGCTGGAATCTGGATCTGGGGGGAAGTGTCTCCTCCATCCTGCTGCCTGCAGCCGCTCAAAGCTCAGCCCAGACCCCACAGCTCTGCTCTTCTGCCTGATCTGGGTTTGCATGGCCAAGGCCAGCCCCGAGGGATGGATCTTTGGGCTGCCAAACAATAACTGGCATTTTTGGGGGATTAGGTAAAATCCTGTAATCACAGCAGCTCCAGAGCAGAGAATTAGAGCCTTATCTAAACTGCTCTTTAAGAGGAGCAGACCAGTTCCTCGGATGGGACAGGGCGTTTTACACCCAGTATCTGTGCTTCCAGTGGGGTGGGATGGCTGGAGCTGGTGCAGGAGGTGCCCTGGGTGGCCCCCAACCCAGGCTTTTGCTGCTTGAAGTGTTGCCTTCCAGGCAGGGTCAGGATACTCAGTTATTTGAGTACAAGTATTATCTGGGGACAGAGGGGTCTGGGCCACGGACTGTCCCAGCAGCTGCAAGTCAGCCTGTGGCATTTGGTGCAGACTGGGGTGAAGTTACCCCACATGTGTTTCCTGTTTGGAGTCGTGGGAAATATTAAAAGTTTACGGGAAAATATTGGGGACAGCACAGCAAAAACCAGGTGTCAGATTCTGCATCCTGAAGAAATCAGAGTTTGCTGTGGAGTCTCCCCCTGAGCATGGTGGAGGGTGGTTGGCAGCACTGCAGGGTGGGCTGGGAGAGGGGAAAAGGCCAAATTTCGGGACGAAAAGGGCTGATGGTCCAGCCAGCAATGCCAACATCCTGCTGTGGGGATCTGCCAGGGGCCCTGGGCATTCCCAGGGGCAGGGATGGGGCAGGCAGCACTGCGTGCTGCGTGCTGTGTCTCAGGAGGAGCAGAGATTGCTGCCAGGTTAGAACAGAACCCGCCTTTCTCCCAGTCCTCTTACTCGAGAAAAGCTCCTGAAATTCCCCGTCTGCTGCTTGGCTGATTCCAGATGACATAACATTCGAGCTATCTTATGAGTTATTTATTTTTTTTGGTGCAGACTGTTGAGAGGGTGTCTGTGTGTTTGTTGCTTTTAGAGCAGTTTTAGCTTGGGAGTCCCAGATCGTGCCTGTGGTGAGAAAGCTCTGTAAGCCAGAGTGATTCAGGGCTCTGGCAAATGTCCTCAAACCTGGCTCACGGAAAACACAAGTAGCAAACTCACTGGACTCCACAGATAAATATACTTGAGGCTTAGTTGTTGATGGCCATACAATCTTTAAATTTATGTATATATACATGTATATGTACAGATTCCATATAGAAGGTACAGAATCCAACCTTAATGATTCTATGAGTTCCTTGCCTTGTTGTGCTTAAATAATCCAGGATTTATTTTCTAAGCATCTGTATCCTTCCATGAGGTATTTTAAGATGTGTGGAAAAGAACGGTGCCTGTGGGCTGCAGGAGCAGGGCTTGGTTTGGGGAGGACAAATTTCCATTTGAGGGAGGATGTTTCAGGCTGTTTGGGTAAGAGAAGCCCCCAGCAGCTCTGTGTGCTGCTCCAGGCTTGCAGGAAGAAAAGTTGGGATCTGTTTTCCTGCTCTGTGGGCTTTCCATGGGCCCTGGAGTTTGGCACAACAACTGTGCAAAGCTTTAGCTCCTTCTCTTTTCGGGCGGCTCTTGGTCCTAGAAACTTTCCACACAGTGAACTTGAGAATGAAGGCAAATATTCTCACAGAACAAGTCTCCAGCCCTGTGGCCAACCCCATGTGACCCAGTAGTCATATATCAAAATATTTTCTCCCTGCTCATCCATTCAAACAAAGGTAATTTGTCAGGCTGAGCCCTCTGCTAAGGGGAGCAGGCTCCCATCGCTCCTGACCCAGCAGGAATGAGTTTGGGGCTGGCTCTGGATCCTCTGCCTGGCCCTGGCCGTGGCTGTGCTCCTCTGGGGGCTGCTCACAGGGGCTCTGGGGGTGGACAGACACGTGGACAGATGGACAGACACGTGGACAGATGAACAGACACACGGACAGATGAACGGCCTCTTCAGAGGCTCCACCCTCCAGGCCACCCCGCAGCTCCTGCAGCCTGACTCCCACCAGCCACAGCTTTTCCCAGTGCTGCCCCTCAGGAGACTCCTCAGATGCTTCTGCCTTCAAGGAGCACTGTTCTATTTGGGTGATGCTCTGGGAACATCTAAGGGTGCTTCTCGCAAGCTGAATCAGTTTAGATTTCCTTGCAGGAGTTCTAAAACAGCACCTTAAACTTACGATGCTTAAGAGGCAGCTTTCTGGAAAGCCTTGGGAAGAAAAAGAGATCTTGCACTCCATTGCTTTCCTAATTCCTGTAATCAGTGTGGAGATCGCTGCATAGCAGCATCTTCTTCAAAGAAACTGCCTCAGACAAATATTGGCTAATGGAAATTTTACTTTCAAACAGAGCAGGATTTGAAATCTGTCCCAGTCACTGTGGGGGGATGGATGCAGGAATCAAAGATGCTCCACCAAAGCCTTCCCCGGGGCAGTCACAGGCACTGTGTGTGCTCAGCTGCTGTGTGCAGCTCAGGATCATCATCCTGCTGGCCAGGCCTCTCTTCTTCTCTTTCTCCTCCCCTGCCTGCCTTCCTGCCTTTGATCTGGGGGTCCCAGGGTGTTCTGCTCAGCCCCCACATCCAGCTCTGCTCCCAGCCCCTCTGCTCACTCAGCCTCCGAGTTTCCTTTTGGGCAGAATCTCAAGTGTGAGCCCAGCCAGACCTTTCATTGAGCCTGCTGAAAGCAGAATGATGGTACATGAGGTCTTCCTGCCACCTATAAATGTCACCTCAGATGAAATATAGTCGAGAAACGGCCGAGTGCATTCTTTGGTTCCTCTTTCTGCAGGGAGATCAGATTCAAAACCAGGGACGTAGCCCAGACTCGCCTTGTAAAAGTTTTTTGATGGCTCTGGGGGTGTTTTTGGGGCAGTGCCGGGCTGCAGCCGCGCCACAGAGCCCTGGGAGTGCTGAAAGCATCCCGAGGTGCCCCGTGGCCCGGCAGCTGCAGCTGGCAGGAGCTGGGGTGGCAGAGGGGACGTGAGCAGGGTTCAGATGGGGACCACCCCGCAGGGCCACCCCTCCCACAGCACTTCCCCGCAGAAGGCTGGCAATTGCCCCGCAGGGGCCGAGGAGAACGGGGCTGCTGGCTCCCAAAGACATCGTGTCTCCTCTGAAAGGAGATCCTTGTGCCTAATTAATCTCCGAAATTAGCTGGAGCTGCAAGGCCACCGCTGTGCTCTCACCTGGGGGTAACCCAATCCCGCGGCCGCTGTGCAGACACTGGTGACAGGGCAGTGCTAAGCTGGGACATTGTCGGCAGCCCCAGGGCTGTCACCAGGCCCCCGGCTGTCCCCACACTCTGGCACCGTGCCCCGGGCTGGGAGCGAGGGATCCACGGGCTCCTGAAGGGAAGGTGTCCTGGCCGGGCACGGGGAAGGGAACTGGGGGGAGACAGGAGCACTGATCCGTCTTTTGGCGTTCTCTGCAGCAGCACTTGGTGAAACACGAGTGCCAGCAGCTGTGCCACCCTGGAGCTGAGCAGAATCCCTGTGGCTTCAGGCTGTGCCGAGCTGAGGGTGGGAGTGGGGAGAGGGAAGGGGGGTCAGGCATGGGAATGGCTCCCTGCTCCAGGTAACACCCAGGGCTCCCTGCTCCGGGTAACACCCAGGGCTCCCAGCTCCAGATAACACCCAGGGCTCCCAGCTCCAGATAACACCCAGGGCTCCCTGCTCCGGGTAACACCCAGGGCTGCGCTGGAGACCCTGGGGGAACCCGAGGAGTGGGGAAGTTCATCCCCTTCTTTTGCCATGAACATGGGCTGCAGCCCCTCCGCTCTGGAGCCAGGCTGGGAGAGCTGGGGGTGCTCACCTGGAGAGGCGAAGGCTCCAGGGAGAGCTCAGAGAATTGGAGAAGGACTTTGGACAAGGGTCTGCAGTGACAGCACAAGGGGAATGGCTTCCACTGCCAGAGGGCAGGGATGGATGGGATATTGGGAAGGAATTGTTCCCTGTGAGGGTGGGCAGGCCCTGGCTCAGGTGCCCAGAGAAGCTGTGGCTGCCCCTGGATCCCTGGCAGTGCCCAAGGCCAGGCTGGACAGGGCTTGGGGCAGCCTGGGACAGTGGGAGGTGTCCCTGCCATGGCAGGGGGTGGCACTGGGTGGGATTTAAGGTCCCTTCCAGCCCCTGCCTGAGCAGGAGGTTGGGTTGGAAGTGCTGGGTGGACAGCACAGCAGTGGGTGCAGCACAGAGGGATTTGGGAAAGCACAAGGAGTAAGAAGTGGAAAAATACCCAACCAGAAAAAAGTGAATGGAATGGATGAATCTTTTGTTGTATTTGATTCCTGGGGAGGGTTCTCCAAGGCTACGCGTCCAGGTTGATGGCAGGGAGAGGAATGGAGGCTGGGCCCGTGAACGGGGAGGGTCGTGGTGCTCACAGCTCCCAGCTGGGGTGCACGGGGAGGGGATGTGCAACTGGAGGAGGAGAGTTCTGCTGGTTAGAGCTGCTGAGGCAAAACTTTTATTACACAGTTTGGTGGTTTTAAGTGAAAAAAAAAAAAAAAAAGATGAAAAAAGAAAGAACTAACATGGCGTTTCTTTTGGTAAACGTGATCAAGTTGGAGTGTTCCAGTGTTGTGGTCTTTGGGGTTTGCAGTGGAATGCTCGGATCAGCTCTCCTAAGTGGTGTTTGCAGAACGCTGCAGAGCAGAGCAGCACGAGGCCAGATGGACAAAACAAAATCAGGGAAAGCAAGAAAATGCAGAGAATTATTATGCAGTGGCTTTACTCATCCGTTATTCTTAAACCACCTTCTCAGGCCCAAATAATCCCCTTTGTTTTTCCCACTGTGTGTGCCCTCCGTGGGCAGCGTTGGCTCCCTGTGCTGCAGGGAGGAGATTTACACTCAAAAATGAGAGTTTGAGCCCGTGGTGCTGATGAGGCTCAAAGAAACCGTCTTTGTTTTCTGTCAGGATCTGAGCCTGGAAGTGGCCTCCTGTCAAGTTATGTGGGGAATATTCCTTAGCCAGGAATGAATTTTTTACAGCGGGGAATAACTGTTCTGGTCGTTTCCAGAAATTGCTTAAAAAGTGAAAGGAACTTCTCTCCCTTTGGAGAGCTGACAGTTCCAGCTCCTGTGGGGAGCTGCTGCTGCCATCCCGAAATCTGTGCCCTCCTTGGGTGTTGGCAGAGCATTGTTTTCCCCCTGGGGCTCGTGTGGGGCAGAGCAGGGGGGTCCCCCATCACCTTCCTTGGGTGTCCCTCCCAGCTCCCTGCAGCACAGCAGCTCTGCCAGCCTTGCTTTGGGGAAACAAGGACCAAATGCCCTCCGTGTGCACCCAGAGCCGGCCCCCAGGGCGGTGGGTGCTGCAGGGCTGGTCCTGCTGGAGCCGCGGGCTCAGGGCTGTCCTCCCCCGGGGCAGGTGACAGGGGCTGGCAGCAAGGACAGCGTCCTTCCGTATCCCTCAGCTTCCCTGCAGCTCCAAGTTCCCAAAACGAGGTCACCCCCAGCCACACAGCTCAGGTTGAGCTGCCAGAGCCAGCCTGGGGCACAGGATGTGTTTAGCTCAAATATTTGATCCTCCCAAACCCCCCACAGCCGAGCTGGGAGCTGTGATCCCACAGGGACTTTTAATTTCCTTCACTTTCCAAGGATCCCATATGGTTGTTGGGGTGGCAGATGGGAGAGTTTTCTTTTCTGGGGGATGTAAGATAGCAGTGCATCGAATGCCAGAGAGGAGTGAGATTTCTGGAGGGCTCTTGAGTTCTGCTTAATTGCAAACAGAATTTGTTGGTGACTAATGCACCCAGCCTTGCAGCATCACCTCGTGTTAGAAGCTGTGGCACGATGGAGAAGCCATGACTAAGACTCTGGCTCCTGATTTACCAACACTTCCCTCCTAAACTGCCACTTTGGCTCCCTGCTGCCACATTCCAACTTTTCTATTAATAATTAAGAGCTTTAACACAGTTTGAAAGCAGTCGGTTCCACAGAAAACCCTCCAGCCTGATTCTGAGTCTGCTGAGAGCCTTTTGGGCAGAGAGGAAGAGGGAGGGGGGTATTGATGGAGCAGAAAATGCAGCTGCTGAGCAAAACGTGAAGTGAGATATTGGGAAGAAATTCTTCCCTGTCAGGGTGGGGAGGCCCTGGCTCAGGTGTCCAGAGGAGCTGTGGCTGCCCCTGGATCCCTGGCAGTGCCCAAGGCCAGGATGGACAGGGCTGGGAGCTCCCTGGGACAGTGGGAGGTGTCGCTGCCCATGGCAGGGGTGGCACTGGGTGGGCTTTAAGGTCCCTCCCAGCCCCAGGCCGTTCTGTGACTCTGTGTCCTGTCCAGGCTGGATCATGTGGACCCGTGGCTGCCTCCATTCCCTGCCCAGTCCCACCCTGCCTGTCCCAGTGCTGGGACCACGTGAGAGCAGCCACTGCTGGGTCTGCAGTTTGCTGGTGCTACTGGTAATTCCCTGTTCAAACAAGTGGTGCAGCTGTTACTGGAGTGCTGCTCCCTGTTAAGATGTCACAGGGCTCCCATCACCTGGAGCTCACCTGTGCTGGCACCGGGCTGGTCCTGCAGCTTCCTCCCTGCAGTGCCTGCTCCTGCTGAGAACTCATCCCTTGCTGACTCTCTGCTTGCTCCCTCACCCTCTCCAGCATCAGCAGCAGGCTCCGAGCTCCGTGCCAGGATTCTGCACCAAGGCAGCCCTGGCATCTCCTCCCTCTGCACCATCGAGCTGCATCCTCCTGCCCTTGGAATGGGAATGTGGGACACCAGCTCTCCTCCCCGGAGTCACAACTCATCCTGGGCTCTCCTTTATTCAAGTGGAAAAGCTTTTAGATGGTTTATGAAATGACTAAAGCAGGGAACTATTCCCACACATGGGAAATCAGCCAAGCAGCAAAGTGACAAGACAAAGCCATGTGCTGGGTGTCATCAGGATTACAGAGGGACACGTCCGTGTTGTTGGAAAGAAGATCCTGAAATCTGTGCTGATGGAGATGGGGCACTGCTAAATGGAGATGTGGGGAAGGTCCCTGCTGAAGAATTTGAGACTTTTTAGATCAGTTTGGTCAAGTGACACTGACCACAGGCCATTTTAGCTGCTTATTTCCCTAAATGTGTCATTTTTTCCACCCAAATGACCATGCAGCAACGTTACTCCTGAGAGAGAGTAACTCTGCAGAGAGTTTAACATCCATTTTTCTTGCCTTAAAGTACCAAGCAGAGGAAGAGCCCTGTGAGCTGGTGGTCAGGTCTGGGGTGGTGCCCAGGAGCTGCTTCCTAGAGTGCATCCACCACTCCAAGCTTTGCTAGGACCTGCAGCACTGCTTGAGCTCCATGAGCCTCCCAAACCCAGGCTGCTTCCCATTTCATTTAGGCAACAGAGCCATGTCTGCTGGTGAGCTGCAGGCTTGTCTTTGTTTCAGCAGAGCTGAAGTGCTCTGGCATTACAGAAAGCTGTAATTTTCTTTTTCCTTGTTACCTTTGAGAAGAACCTTATGTTCTGCAGCTTTGTTCTGTAGGGAGCAAAGGGCTGGGTGGTCCTTGATGTGTTTTACTGCAGTCAGGTACTGATCATGTCAGAACGGGAATATTGTTGTTTGTTCTTGAGGTGATTTCATGAAAGGGCTGGAATGCATCAGGGGGCTCTGCCCATCCATAGCTGTGAGATGTTCTGTGGCAGAAATAGCCCCGAGTTCCACAAAAATAAACAAGTTGTAAACACGTTTGAAGTGGAAGCGATGTCCTCTGCGCCAGGAGAACAAAGCACAGGAGTTGTCTGGAGACCCGCTGAGAGGGGCTCTGAGAGCTGCTCATGCCTTGGGGGCCTGAGCTGGGTGAGCAGTGCCAGAGGCAGCCTGGGCAGAGCAAGAGGAATGAAAGAGGCAGGTTAGGAGAAGGCATCACAAAAGAGAATTTTTGAGCTCCAGCAAGTCCAGCAGTCTTGTAACAAGAGTTTTACTGCTTTTTTTCCACACGTTTGGGCAGCAAAATAAACATCTGCGTGGGATAGGCAGCGTGTGCTTCCGAGGCACAGTCAGGAAGGGCAAGAGCCTCAGGATGCCTTGGGCTACGGACTCGTGGAGTTCCCGCAGCTGCTTCTGCTGGGGAAAGGTCCTTTCTCACCTTGGAAGACTCTAATTTGAGCCGTTTCTTTGTTTCCTGCTTCTAATGGTTTTGGTTCTTAGCAATTTTCTCTGTTTTGTTTCCACTGTGCACCCAACAGGAAGAACCCCTGGCAAAGCACTCCCGAGTAAGAAGAAGGAAAAGGAATGTCCAGCTGACATTCGCTGCCTGCAGGCAGCAGCCAGAGCTTCCCCCCAGCCTGTCACCACCTCTGCTCTTTTTGTGAGAAACAAAGGAAATTGGATCCCACGAGAAAACTGTTTTCCAAAACGCCAGAGACCTGAGGATAGCCCGTTCCCTCCTGTGCACTGACATCTGCAGCGAGGCAGGACTCGGGTCTCGCAGGCGCATAAGCTCAGGAAGGTGATACCCAGGCAGCAGCTTGGAAAGAAATACCTGTATTTCATGGGAGGGAGGTGAACCCTTCGTACCCATCGTACGCCAGGGTCTGTCAGTGCTGGGGAGCAGCTCAGGTGGGTCCTGAGCTATCCATGGGTTCTTCTTGAGGAAATGTTATGGAAGGACTTGCAGAGCAGCTCAGGACCATGTTCATCTCCTCTGAGAGCACCTGACGGGCACGGGGTGCTCTGCACACCCCAGTGCACACCCTGGCATTAGGGAACCATTCTCTCCGTGGATTTGCTGGGCACAGAGTGTTTTCTGTGACCCCAAGGATCCAAAGGCACCAAAATCCTGCTCCAAATCAGTGCTAACTTCACAGGCAGAGGCTGGCCTGAGTGCTGGTTCTTGTTCTCAGGCTTTTTCCGCTGGTAACTCAGAGAATCCTGCTGGTTGCATTCCCTGCTGCCCTGAGTGGGGCGGGCAGAGCGATGTGGAGCGATGACAGAGCCACTTGAGGAGCAGTGAGAGCTGCATTCTTTTGCCATGATTTCATCTCAAAAAGCGCAGCAGCAATTTCTAGCCCTGCAGCCCTGTGCCGTGGGATTTTCCTTTCCTTCCTTCGTGCGGTGGAGAGGACCAGGGTTGGTGGCAGAGACAGTGGCCCTCCCATGCTGGCACTGCCAGTGCCGTGTCCTCTTGCACCTCGAGCCTGATGCCCACAGCCACAGGAGTTGGTGGCCACTCTCAGCAGGACAGACTCAGCCACATTCTGGTCACCAGCTCACCGTCCCTCCAAGTGCCACCTTGGCCAGGCTCTCCTTGGAGAAGGGAATTGCTGGGCCATCTCTTTGAAAGAACTGGTGCTTAAAGGGTTCGCTTTGGCAGTTTGGGATGGCTTGGTGGCCTTGGTAGCACCTCCTGTTTGGGGGCAGGAATAGACGGAGTATCTGCAAGTACCAATGGCTGTCAGGTTTGGTAAAGACAGGAAACTCATTTTTCAGAAGATGGACAGTTTTGATGATAGACATGCTAAAGGATTGTTTTTAAAATAGTGATGATTATTAGCGGAACATTTTGAGGGCCTGACAGCATTCCCTGTTTTCCAGCCTCTGGTGAAGTCATGCTGCACTCACTGCTGTATCCCATTTCTCTATGTGTGTAATCTTCTGACATAATAAAGGTGTTGCCTGTAATTTCAGAGGGAATTAATCAGTGTCTGTTGAATGCAGTGACACAGCTTCTGCAAGGAGTCAAGCCAAGAGTTTGGCCTTAAGCAGAGATGGTCCAGTTCCCAAGGGGAAAAGCGTCCATGTCATAAATACTCCCCCGTGGTGGCAGCCAGAGGACACTGGGGAAGGTTAAACGTTGGTCTGAACTCCTGCAGGGCTGAGGTTCTCCACGTGTTCTGGAGCCACCATTCCCTGAATGCCTTCCCTCTACCCCAGGAGGCCCCAGCTGAGGGATGATGACGTCCTGGGGGTTGTGCCCCATCCCCACCTCATCCCAGACCTGTGTGACCAGAGGTGCTGTCCCTCTCTCAAGCAGAAGGCATAAGTCACGACGCTTTTGCAAAACTTCTTGTTTTTACAGAGGGATTTGCAGTGTGCAGAGGGATTTCTGGTGTTTTATCAGGGATGGAGTTTCTAATCTGAATTGCATAGGGAATACCAATGAGTGCTAAGCAGAGAAGCAGTAAATGAATCAAACTGGTATTTTAGTACAATAATTGCTTTTTGCTGAAGCTGAGAATGACCTGAATCGAACAGTTTGGAAGGACCCAAAAACTTCTGTCTGCAATTACCAGTTCAGTAACTCGATTCAGCTCCAGTTGGCAGCCGTGGCTTCAGGAATCAGCGCGAGGGGGAAAAGGGATGTAAAACGCGGAAAAAACAAAATCAATGGCATTTTTATACACTGAATGTTATGAGCACCACAAGTGACAGGCAGAGGGGGTGGAGGCTGCTCACAGGCATCATTAATGTCCAGAAATCCCGGCAGCCATTCCTGGGAGCTCTGGGGGAAGCATGAGGCAGGTAAGTGGCCGTGCTGCCAGCACAGACCCTCGGGGTGCCAGGTGAGACCGACGGGGCTACAGAGAGGGGGTTAATTGGAAGATCCAGCTCTTGTTGTCCAGGCGAATGCAGATCCAGCCTTGAAATGCTTCCCAAGGTCTTGGCACTTCATTTCATAGCTGTGTCTCGTGCCCGGAATATTCCCAAGGCGCTCGCTGCCGTCTCTGTGGCTCTGGGTTGCTGTTTGTTGCTGTGCTTGCACGTTGAGAAGGTCTCTGGTTATGTCTTGCAGCCCTCAGAATCCAAGCCCAACGTCACCCCTCTCACCGTCCTGGCCCATGTTCTCTGCGCCATCAAGTCCTATGCCCACCTCCTCCACGTCCAGCGACTCATCCCCCATCAGGTCTGTTGCACAATTCGCTTGGCTTTTTGTTGCTTTTGCTATTTCTGTTTGATTTCCCCGGTTTCCCCCCCTTCACTTCCCTTTCCCTTGGCATCCTGCTCGAACCCTCCCAACACAGCTGTCTGCACTCAGCACGAGGGGAGCTTCCAAAGCCTCCTGCCCCAGGAGAGCCCCTGGAGCACCCCGAGCCCCGGCTGGAGCTGCAGCCCCCCGGGGCAGGGGCGTGGGAGCTGTGCCCGTGGTGGTCGGTGTCACTGCTGGGCTCAGCTCAGCTCCTGCGCTGCCTTTGCTCTGCTCTGCAACAGGTAAGAGGTGTGCTGCGAGGAGTGAAGAGCCTTTGGAAAGCTCTGCCATCCCTGGCTTTCTGCCGTGGCCTTGTCTGGGCTCCCAGGGGCTGCTGGGCACGGGGCAGCACAGGCTGCTCTGTGCCCGGGCATCACTGGAGCAGACTGTTCCTGGAAGCTGCAGGTGAAGCAGGGCAGGGTTCCCAGTGCCTCCCAGAGCAGTGGGTCAGGCTGAGCTGTGTGCCAGCCCCATGGGGTCCCCCTGTGCCCAGGGGTGCCTGGCACTGCCCAGATGTCCTGCGCCCTTGGCACTGGCGCTGCCATCGTGCCCTGAGTGCACCCTGAGCCTGAAAACACCTTCTCTTTTTCATCTGGTGGTCTCAAGTGCCCCATGTGAGTGTGCCTCCCTGGCAGTGAAGGACCCTCTGGAGTGGGAGGATTGTTTGCCCATCCCGATTTTTAAGTGTTTGGGAGCTGCTCGTGTCAGGCAGCTGGAATTTGGAGAGGAGAGACTTCCATTTTGGGGCTCTCTTTGCAGCAAAGCCAAAACCGTTCCCTGGGTTTGGAGTTTGGTGTGAAGGGGAACTGCTCTTGCTGCTTCCCTGGGCTTGTCCGAGGAACTCAGGGGAACTTCAAGTCCTCAGAAAGATAAAAATTGGTAAAACCACTGATCTGAGAACGGTGCCACCTTGTTCCCCACCCCAGGAGCTTCTGGGGGCACTTCTCCACTTCCCTTGGCCATGTCACAGCTGAGCAGCAGTGCTGGATGTGGCCAGCTGCTCGAGTGGCCCGAAGCCCGGCCGGGTTGGCACTGGCACTGTCACCACAGCCTGGCAGCGTCCCAGCTTTCCACCAGCCCTGCTCCAGCCCGAAGCTGGGAAGGATGGGTGGGGATTCCAGGTGCAGGGACAGCTCTGTGTGCCTGTGCTGTGCCTGGGGAGCCCCAAGGTCCCTCGTTTTCCTCTCTCTGCCGGCTGTTTGCTCCATTCCTGGCTCTCCCTGCTCCGATTCCCTCCTCTGCAGCGTGGGCACGCTGACACTTCCAGCAAAATTTAACTGCTGTTAAATCTTTTTTACCTTCAGATACAGGCTTGGAAGAAGTTCGGTAAATTCTTCACAGACCTGCTTGGTTTTCTGCTTTGAAATAACCTTCCCCAAGTGCTAACTCTTCCTTGTGAAATTCTCCGTGTGGCTGCAGCTGCACTTGGATGGGTTTGGCAGAGCGGGGCCGGTGGCAGTGGGTCACTGCCAGCACCTGCTGCCAGCTTGTGGCCAGCGATGGCCCCTCTGACACGGCACAGTGCAGCTCCAGCCTAGAGCCTGGAGCTGTCCTGGGCACCCCTGGCACGGGCTGCTGCTCTTCGGGCACCGGGGTGGGCTCCAGTGCACGGGTGAAGTGTGGCTCATCCCCGAGAGCCTCACCCTCTGCTGCGTGCATCCCCCTCGGAGTCCCTGGGCAGCAGCCCCCGGGAGCCCCCCAGCCCCGTGCAGGCCGTGCCCGCTGTCTGGGGGGCTCTGTGCCCACGCGCGGTCTCTCTTGCAGCTCCCCTCCGCGCCGGGCCCGCGCTCTCTACGCCTGCAAGGCCGAGCACGACTCCGAGCTCTCCTTCACGGCCGGCACCGTCTTCGACAACGGTGAGTCCTGGGCTGGGGGCTGCTGCTGCTCCTCAGAGCTCAGGCTGTGCCCCCCGCGTGTCCCACAGGGACCTTGCAGACCCCCGGGCTCCACAGCCCTGCCCGGGCTCCGGACCCCTCCTCTAAACCGGAGGCAGCAGCTGGCGAGCGCTGCCGGCCCCGGCGTTTGCCGCACCCAGAGCCGTTCCCGGAGGAAGGGGAGCCTGCGTGCGGGCTGTCAGCACCAGCGAGGCTCCGGGTCATTGCTGTCACGTTCAGTGCAGGAGCTGGGAAAGCCACGTGTGCTTTTTCCCTCTGGATGGGAGCTCTGGGGCAGGAGGGCTTTGCTCAGCCAGAGGCCCCGTTAATGAGCACAGATTTGGTGTTGCCTGCACCAAGACCTTGTGCCCCGTGGAACTGAGCAGCTCGGGCTTAGTTATAATCCCACTGTAAAGAAAAGACTTTTTACTACTTTCCAAGTCGTTCTCGGCTTTTAAATGTTAAGCATTGTCATTTGGGAAGCTGCTACCACAGGCGCTGGTTTTGCCCTGGGATATAGAGGCGAATACAGCAGAAAGGGGAGGGGAATGAATACATGTGAATTAAAGCGAATTCAAGACAATCCTTCTCCGAAGCAGCTCCATAGTCATCTTATAAATAAACATGGTCTCCCCTCTGAGGGCCCGTGGGAATCAGAGCAGCTAGGAGGGGAACAAGTTTGAATTAAATACATTATGTTTGCTGATAAAAATCAATGGATTATTCAAGGGAAAAAGTAGACAGCGTGTTCCAGTCACTCAGCAGCGCAGCCGGGGCTCACGTTGGCTGGAGGAGGTGAGGCAGAACCAGCCTGGCTTGCGGGGAGCCTTGCTGTGACCAGGGGGCTTTACAAAGCCCAGCGAAGGCAGAGGGCTCTTGGCAGTACTTGGAGCCAGGTTCTGGTTTGACTTGGAGCTTCAGTGAGGCTGCAGGTGGCCGAGTGGCAGCGTGATCCCGCTGGGATGTGGGGCTGCTGCTGCCCCCCCGGAGTGCTGCCTGGGCAGCAGCGGCACTTTGGGAGCTCCAGTTCAGCCGGGGGCTCGTGCAGCTGCCCCCAGACACGGAGGGAGGGATGGGGCCGGGCCCGAGCAGCCCGGGGAGCTCGGGAGCATCGGCCTCCCACCGTTACTGTGGGAGGGGGGATGTTCCTCTGCCTGCAGGCACAACCCTGGCCTGGTTCCTGCAGAATCAGCAAATTCCTGGGATCTGATTGAAGGAAGAAAAGCTTTTGAGGACCGATCAGGTCCTCAGGTTGCACACGATCAGGTTGCAGGGTTTTCTTTCCCTCTGGGATTGTTCCCTAATGCAGTTTCCCTCCCAGCCTGGCCCAGGCCAAGCTGGGATGTGCAGGGTTACCATGTGATGGAGTTAACCACCTTCTCTCCAGCTTCCAAGAGACCCTACCTTAAATCTGGAGGAAGTTTTGAGCCCCTGTTTTTATCCCAAATACTTCACTTCCCGCAGCCCAGCAGCCCCAGGGAGTGTTTGGAGCCTGCAGCGGGGTTCACTCGGTGAAGGCGAGGCCACGGAGTGCCACGGGGAGCAGGCAGGGACAGAGCAGCTCAGCTGCCTGAGCCCCGTGGTTTGGGTCAGAAGGAACCTGGAAGAGCACCTTTAATTCTGTTAGTTTCCTTTCTCTAAAATCAACAGCAGTTCAAGGTCTCACCTGCCCTTCCCCTGCCTCTGCAGTTCACCCATCCCAGGAGCCTGGCTGGCTGGAAGGGACCCTCAACGGGAAGACAGGACTGATCCCTGAGAACTACGTGGAGTTCCTCTAACTGTGGGGTGCCCTGCTGAGCATTCCATGGTATCCATGGGGAGTCCTGCGGGCCCTGTGCCGCCGTGTGAGCGGGGTGAGGACACCCCTGTGCCCGCTGCTGGACGTTGGCGTGGATCAGAGGTCACCTCTGGGCAGCAGGGCAGATGGAGAGACCTCCCCCCAGCCCCCAGGTGGGGGTGCTTCGAGCCCACATCCCGGCCGTGGAAAAGCAGCCAAGGGATGGACAAGTGCTCCGAGGGGCTGAGCCGAGAGCTGGGGATGGCTCAGTGCCCTCGAGGTGGGTGTCCCCTGCGGGGGGACATTCCCAGGGAGCCCAGGGGCTGCAGGGTCCCACCGAGGAGGGGTCCTGTGCTCCCAGAGCCTTCCCTGTGCTTCCCCAGCTGCCCCAGGCACAGCTGTTGGTGCTGCCAGGAGCACCCCGAGTTCTGGGCCGGGGGGAGGGCTGAGGGGGCTGCGCTCCCGGGCTGTGACCCCTCCTTGTGCCTGCACAGTGCCAGCTCTTGCAGGCGAGAGCGAGCCCCGGGTGGGCTCTGCAGGGCTCAGGGCTGGCAGGGCGCAGCTGGACCCTGCTCTGCAGAGAGAAGATGTTTTGGACCAGACCTCTCAAGCTCTTCTTCGTCATTTTCAAGATTTTGGTTCTGTGGGGTGACCCCTGGCCTGCGCGAGGCGAGCAGCCACGCTGCCTTTCTGCTGCAGCCCCAGACAGACCCCAGTGCTGTTGTTTGGCTGTCTGGTACCTTCCCAGATGCCACTGTACAGACACATCCGTGCTCCTGCCAGCGCCCGGGCTGCTGATGTGCCCTGCTGGAGCTGCCTCTGCCTCTCTCCAGCGTCGTTTCCCAGCCCTCCCCTTGCTTGCAGCCTCGTCTGTGCCAAGTCTGTGCAGTGCTGGTTGTGCCAGGTGAATTATTTGCATCCTCACGGGGCGTTTGCTGTTGGTGTGGCCAAGGTTGGACTCCCCCAGCCCAGCTCCTGCCTCCATGGACACTCCACAAGGGCTCAGCAGGGCGAGGGTGCAGACCCCTCCTCATTCCAGGTCGTTTTGAAGGGGCAGGGTGGGAGAGGAAGCCCTGTGTTGACTGCAGAGCCGGGAGTTTCAGAGCTGGAATCGTGTTTTATAAAAGAAAGTCTCAAAAGAGCCCCCAGCCCGTGGCGCTGGGGATGGATGTCGTGGCTTTTTGTAATGGTTTTAAAGACTCTTAAGTGACTGAATTGCTCTATGTGTCACTTTTTATTTTTGACAGGATTAATGTATAAGTAGAGTATCTTAAAATATTATGAGGAAAAGGTCTATATTTGATATTTTTAGAAGAGCTGTAAGAAGAGAAGCAAAGGACATCTGAAGCTGGTCACCGAGAGGCTCCAAAGCCCCCGACCCCCAGCTTGGAGCTGCTGCTTCCTTCACTCCATGGTGTCACTTAGGCAGAAGGGAGCTGACATTTCAGCCCTCTTCACGTTTCATCCACAGTAATTAAACTTCCTGGGCTTCTGTCTTGGGGAAAAAAAGAGGCAAAAGGTGATCATTTTCTTCCTGCTTTCCGGGGTGGGTGGCACAGCTCTTTCCCATGGGATCACACCCTCCCCATAACCCTCTGACCCCTTGGGCAGCACTCTGGGCCCCTCACCTGGCTGGTGTGGTTTGGGCAGGGCTGGGCTCCCCAAACTGCCTCGTGGGCTCTGCTCTGAGGTGTCGGGTGAAGAGGGTGGGAGGTTTGTAGGGATGAAATCTGGTGTTTCCCACCATCTCCATCCTTGGATTTAATTGCCAACACTTGTGCTGTTTCTTGGCTTTCCTGAAGCCAAGGATGAGGCCAGGCTTTATCCAGCCCTGGCATCTGCTGGGGCTGGGCTGCATCCAGCCTTGGCTTCGGATGAGGCCAGGCTTTATCCAGCCCTGGCATCTGCTGGGGCTGGGCTGCATCCAGCCTTGGCTTCGGATGAGGCCAGGCTTTATCCATCTCTCCGGGGCTGGGGCTGGGGCTGGCACTGCCTGGGGGGGAGTGTGAGAGCCTGGGGGTACGAGAGCGATGGGCAGGACTAAGTGGAAAGGATTTTAAAAAAACCCTTAATATTTCATCAGTCAGCACTGTTGGTGGTTGGGGCTGTCCTGTCCTGAGCTGCTCCCTCCTGTCTCCCCGGGATGCTGCTGGAGCAGGGCTGGGGATGAATGGGAATTGCAAACCTGCCAAGAGCCCTCCAGAAGGCTTTATTTGGGGACACGGTGTTTAGGGACCTGCTTAGCAATGCGGTGTGAGCAGCAGCACTGTGCTGCTCCCTCCATGTCCCCACAGAACCTTTCTGTGCAGGGTGCCCCCTCGGCCCCTTGGATACTCCAGTTACTCTGAGAGTGGAGTAAATTCCTTTTCAGAGGCACCTGGGAGCTTTTGGATTTGCTACCTAGAGAGTTTCTGGGAACTAAAGTCCCACACAGATGTATTTATGAGATGTCTCCTGGAGGAAAGGAAATCAAACCAAGGCAGAAGTTATTGCTCTCACAGGAGAGCCAGTGGAATTTTTTTTTTTTTTTTTTAAATTAAAACTTTCCAAAAAGAAAAACTTGTCTGGAACGCTTACTAAATGTTCCCATTTTGAGCCAGCTTTAATACTGTAGTAAACATCGGTTTATTCCAAGAGAAATTAAAGGTAGGAAATATTTTTTTAAACCAGCCTGACACAGCATTTGATGCTTAATATTAAAGCCATCAGTCAAAATGAAACGAAAGCTGGGTGGTGATGCTGCTGATGGGCAGAGCCTCTCCCACGGCCCCTCGCTGGTCACTGGGCATTAAACCAAAAAAAAAGAGATGGCGCAGTGATGTCTGTTGGAGCTGACATCAGAAGAGTCTCTTGGTGCAGCCCTGCCACGTTTCACGTCGATTGCTGGTGTTCCACAAGCGTGCTGTGAGTTTGGGTGGGGTTTGGTGGTGGTTGGGTTAGTTGGGCTGGGTTTGGGGTTGGGCTGGGTGCAGGGTTGGGTCGTGGTTGGATTGGGTTTGCAGTTGGACTGGGGTTGGCCTGGATGCTCTCCTCTTGTCCTGGAGGTTGCCTGGAGAAGAGGCCAAAGGCCCTGGTTCATGGACACCAGAGGAGCACAGGGATGGGTCAGGGGTGGCCAAAGGGAGAAGTCGCCTGCCCAGAGCCAGAGCCCAGGGATGGAGAGATGTCCTGGTTTAATTATCCTAACGAACCAAAAACCTCAAAGCAATTATAATTTGTACATGTGGGCTAATTCAGATTTTTAGCTTTTGGGAAATAACGATTAAAAGCAAAGGTTTTTTTAAGAAATAGCTGTTTAAAGCTCTGTTCTCTGGGTGAGGAGCTGATTGTTTGCAGACGGGCTCAGCTGGTAATTTAGTACGATGCTGACGGCTCACGAGGTAGCACCTACCTATTACTTATTGTAAATCCTCCCTTCTGCTAATGAAGCTTATTCTGCCTCTAAACCTCAGACAAAAGGGTCTAGAAAATCACACCTGGGCTCTAAGCTCACTGACGCACACAGGAAGGGGAAAAAGTCTGCAGCAGCCGGGTGCCCCGGCGACCAGCCCGGCTCGGATTAGGTGGGATGGCAGAGCGGGCCCTGGAGCTGGCAGCGGGGGGCACTTGGAGCGATCCCATCTCCACAGGGAGGTTTCTGTGTCCCCCTCTCTCTGGGAGCCCCCCACAGCCCCCATTGCTCCCCCGGGGCTGCCCCGGCCCAGGATCCAGCTGTTAACCCGGGCAGTCAGATAGTTAAATACCTGCGCATCGCTCGGGGCTGTCGAGCACAGCACCTGTGAGAGAAGAGCAGAGCAGGAGGGACAGGTGAGGGGAGAGGCGCTGGGGATGAGCCCCAGAAGGGCTGGAACGTGGCTGGCAGTGAAGGCACCACTGGTGGGAGCATCTCCCTGGCACAGGGGGCTGGAAAGGGCCTAAAGCCCATCCAGTGCCACCCCTGCCATGGCAGGGACACCTCCCACTGTCCCAGGCTGCTCCAAACCCCGTCCAACCCTGCCTTGGGCCCTGCCAGGGCTCCAGGGCCAGCCACAGCTGCTCTGGGCACCCTGTGCCAGGGCCTGGCCACCCTCCCAGGGAAGGATTCCTCCCCAGTATCCCACCTAACCCTGCCCTCGGTCAGTGGGAAGCCATTCCCTGGGTCCTGGCACTCCACGGCCTTGTCCAAAGTCCCTTTCCAGGACTACAGCAAGGTAAGTGCTCATTTCCAGCCGCTGGCACCATGTCCCCTGTGTCCTGGCAGCCAGCAAGGAGCTTTTCCCAAGGCTGCCCCAGCTCTTGTGCAGAGGAGCTCGCTCTGACCCTGGTTACCCCAGGCAGGCACGACGGGGCCGGTGGCACGGTGGTGACACCTCGGTGACACCGGGCCGGGACGGTGCCACCTCTGCTGCAGGTCCCACGGATGAGCCCAGGCAGAGGGCAAGGATGGAGCAGCCCCGTGCCCTCTCTCTCCCACTCCCGGAGATCCTGCAGATGGTTTGTTCCTTTTGAAAGCCTGCTCATTCTGCTGCAGCCATTATCTGCCATAAATGTTTCTGCGTCTGGGAGATGCCCGTGCTGCTTCTGCTCCCGTTTCACTGCTGGTTATTTTTTCGCTAAGTTTGGGGTTGGCTGGGCTTTTTGTCCAGCCGCTGTCGCTGTTTTTGTCCGGTTTTTGTCCCGTTTTGTTGCCCCGTGTGGTACCCGGAGCTCTGCAGGCCGAGCGGCACCGATGACTGCGCCATCCCCATCGCGCCGCTGTTTATTATTTATTCCCCCAGCAACGGGGATATATTTAGCCCAGAGCTTTCAGCTGTTTCAGCCCCATTATGCTCAGCAAATCGAGCAGCCCGGGGGAGAGAGCGGTGGCCGAGGGGCAGCGGGAGCCCCAGGGGAGCCCCCCGAGCTGTCCTTGCCCCCGGCAGGGGCTGCAGGAGGGGACGCTGTGAGAGCCACATCCTCCGGCTTCCCTCGGGCTTGCCGAGCCTTGGGTTGGGCTGGGTGGATTTTTTTTTCCCATTATTTTTAGTAATTGCTGTGTTTGAGGCTCGCAGGCCAGCCCTGTGTTTGTTTGGGGTGGGAACACGTGCGGCTCGGCTGCAGCGCAGCCGGAGAAACTCCGCCTGCGAGCCAAAAAAGGGGGAAAAAAGGAAAGGGTAGGAGAGAAATGAGGAATTAAAAATGCTGGGTTTTAATTCCGGATTTGTTCCTGCGGGAGCACAGCGGCCAGGGCAGGGGGACAGGAGGGCAGGGACAGCGCCCCGAGCTGTGTCACTGCCTGTCCCCCCGTGTCCCCTCGCAGCTCCCCGTGTCCATCTCCTGGAGATGATGTCCCCTCCCTGCTCTGCTCCCTGGGGACACATCCCCGAGCCCCCTGGCCAGCCCTGGGCACACCAGGTCGCTTTTCTCAGCAGAAAGTGTCACCCCCTGCTCCACAATTAGGAGCACAATTGGTGCCCACGTTTGCTGCTGCCTCCGCAGTTTTTCCCCAACCTTTTCATGCGGTTTGATGTCAAATCAACAGATCCCGTAATTAGAAGGATTCCACTTACTTGTTATTTTTTTAACCGAAGGTTTCCTGTTGTGACCTCAGAGAATATCCTTAATTACGCTCTGGACCTGTGCCAGGCCAACGATGGATTGAATAAGGGTATTCACTGCCACCTCCCCTCCTCCAGGTTGGATTTTATCAGCTGATCCACGGGCTCAGGCACTGGACATCAGTGAACTCCCTTCTGATGATTCCTCTCCCTGCCACTCCTCCAGCCAGACTTTGACAAGTTCAATATTTACACTTTTTTTATTTTGAAATGTCCATGTACTATATATAATATATAATAGATATTTTCAGGTTCACCACTAATTGAAATTATCAGTAACCCTGGTGAGGAAATGCACCAAACTTGCTGGACTCGGGCAGGGGCTTGGCAAGAGCACTGAGAACATCTGGGAGCCCCTTTGGGATAATCTGTAATGTACAGCCAAGGAGTCTTTTATTCTGTAAAACCCCAGAATTTGTGCCTGACACGGCCCAGCTCCGTGTGCCCAGAGCTCGACAGGAGCTCCCGCTGCAGAGGGGACGTAGCCAGGGACAAACCAGCCCACTGGGGACCAGCCCGGGGGCAAACCCGAACTCAAAAGCTCAAATCTTAAATGTCAGAACCGTAAAAATGGCATTTAACAGCATCTCTTCCTACCCAGTCTGAAATGCCATCATTTTACTGGGGTGACGTGAACACAGCAGAAATCACGAATTGCAGTCACATGCTGGGCTTCACCCGAGTTTCCTGGAAGCTGAGGACAGAGGCCAGGAAAGCAAAACCAGCAAACCGAGGTGGTAGGTGAGGGAGGGCAGCAGGGGGGCCACGTCCCAGCCCAGCCCCAGGGCCACGGGGCAGGGGAGGGTGGGGAGGGAAGGGGCAGAAATCCTGCACGGAACCGGATCCCGGGCCGCAGCTGCTTCTGAGAGCAACGCTCTTGTAAATGCAATGGGACAAAGGGGAATCTGGGTGGAACATGACCACACTGAGGACTTGATGCCCTTACCGAGAGGCTGGAGCCCGTGGGACACTGAGCAGCTCTTCATCCGAGTGTCTGATGGCTCTCCTTAAAGCATCTTTCTGTAAATGCTGCCCAAACAAACGTGGTAAATCCCATTCTTGTCTTGCCTCTGACCCCCATCCAGCTTGGGAATTACTAAAGGGAAATTTATGTAAGCTTTGTTTTAATTGCAAACAATTCAAATAAATCATTCCCTGCTGGGAACTCGGCCTTTTCTGCTGCAGTTAAACGAGGTTTTATTACAGCACGGCTCACTCTGTGGCTCTGGGGCAAAGGCTGAGCTGTGCTGGGGGAAAACCAGGGCGGTTTCGGTGACTGAGGGCTTGGAAATGTCAAAAACTCCAACATGGCAGCGAAGGAGCTTCGTGGCAGCATCTTCTGTTCCAGGGTTGAGACTTTCTGAGCCCAAGTGCAGCGTCTTCACAGCCAGGGAGAGGCTCCTTTCAGCACTGCTGGTTCACCAAGTCCTTTTCCTTTTTTTCCTGGGTTCAATTCTGTCTCTGCACAGGACCCCGCAGTTCCCAGCACCCTCCCCTGCCCGGGACCCCTGTCCCAACCCACACCTGGGGAGCCCTGCAGATACTCAGTACATTTTATTTCCCCGACATTTGGCAGCTGGCACCTGCCCTGGGAGGGAGCTTTTATCACCTTCTGACGAGTATCAGACAGTTGGGAAGCACTGCAGTGAGAAAATACATTTAAAATCACGGAATTAAAAGAGGGATTGAGGTTGGAAGGGACCTTAAACCCAGAGTCCCTCCCCTGCCATGTCAGACCCAACCCTCTCCAGGACCACAACAAAAAAATCCACAAAAGCATTTTGGAGCCATTTAATGAAAAAAGCAGAATTTTATTATATGGTTTCTGTCCATTATTCGGCATTGCTGTAAATGGCTCACATTTACTGCAACTTCTGTACAGATGTGTGGCTTTGTATTACCAGAACAGCAAATTTAAATGAAAAAATAAATGTTCAACAATTCCACACAAGCTTTTACAGTCCAACATTTCACTGAGTAGGTGAAAACTACAGACTTGTTACTACAGAATTATTCAGCATGAATAAAAAACTACAACTTTTATTTTTAAACAGGAGTCACTGGTTTAATTTCTTTTTTTTTTTTTAATGCTGTTTAAAATTGCTGTGATAAAAATAATGATTTTTTTTTTTTTTAATAATGCCATACACTGGTATGATACAGGATTTGTCCCCAATATATATCTTTTTGTTTAATATACAAAATAGAGTAATGACCCATCGCTGCCTCTGCTGCGGGCAGGGGGTTGGGGGTGGGCTCACAGCCTTCCCTTGGACACGAGGCCTCTGCCTGGAGAGGCCCTGGACCTTCGTGGAGAATTTGGTTCCTATGAGATGTCGCTGGCTCAGCAAGCCCTGGCTGCAGGCTGGGACAAGGGCAGAGCCTGCTTGGTCTGTGCCCATGGCATCCCAGACCGGACCGGGTGGGAAGGGACCCTGAAGCTCATCTATCCCCCCCTGCCCTGGGCAGGAACACCTTCCACGAGCCCAGGCTGCTCCAAGCCCCGTCCAACCAGGCCTTGGACACTTGCAGGCATTTAATAATACAATCTTTATAAAACCTCCCTCTGAGTCACGTCCCTGAAGTCCTCTCCCTCTCTGGAGCCGGGCCGTGGGCTGTTTCCCACAGCCCACGTCCATCCAGGCACTTCCTCCTTCCCGACCTTTTCCTGTGGAAACGGCGAGGTCGTTTTTCGGCATCGATCGGCAGCGGTCCCCAGCNTAAGGCCATTGCGAGTCCTGAGCTGCACTTTGTGATAAGGCACTGAAGGGCCAACGCCAGAGTTCTCCCTGCTTTATCCAGAGTGCAGGGACTCCCCACTGCTACACGGACTACGGAAAACAGGACACGGACTGCTCACCGCCGACTACAGCACTACGGAGTCTCACTGGTGACGTTTGAACTGAACAGCACGTACAGGACGATTCTTCCCCTAACATCATCACAGTTTCCTTCTTTTTTTTTTTTTTTTTCTTAAATCCCGAA
>WEKY01043576.1:275110-286922 GCA_013390045.1 Picathartes gymnocephalus
ACACACACAGAACACACACAGAACACACACACACACACACAGAACACACACACAGAACACACACACACACACAGAACACACACACACACAGAACACAGACACACTCACACACAGAATACACACAGAACACACACTGACACACACAGAACACACACAAAACACACACTCACTCACACAAAACACACACACACACAGAGAACACACACTCACACACACTCACACACGCATTCCCTCTCCCTCTTTGCTGCATGAGTCCCTGGATTGCAGCCAAGCCTGGGCTGAGCTCAGCTCCTCAGGGAGCCCCAGCCCCACAGAGCACGGGGAGAACAAAGTCACTGGCTACCAGTGATAGCAACAGAGGGGGAAAATAACACCGTAAAAAGTATTTACACATAATCACTTACATTAGTTATGTTGTCTCAGGTTAGTTTATGCCTGTATATTCTAAAAGGACTGTTTTTGACACTGCACTTCGTACTTTCAGGCAGTACCTTCAGAAGTTACTAAGCTGTGACTTGTTTAACTCCAGCATATCCCACCCAAAGATAAAGACCAGCCTGCAGCATACTGAATAAATCTATCTCACAATATCTACTCCAAATCCACCACACACTTCTGTAGGAGCAGAAAGCTTGGTATTGAGCTGTTCACCTACTTGTCGAGAGGAGAAGCAAGGTCTTCATGCAGAGATACTCCTCGTAGGAGACTTGGAGCCGGGAGAGCTCTCGGGCCACCATGAGCATGTGTTTGCATTGTTCATACATACACGGGAGATTCATCCTGTGCCTGAGGAATAAAAGCACAGGGATCAGTGGAATGGCTGCCTAGCTGCACGCTCTGGAGCTGCTTTCCCCCATGCTGTACATGAGCCACGGCACAGCAAAGGACGCTCCCTTTCGCAGCGAGCCCCCGAGGTGACAGGGACAAACACTGGCCCCGAGTGTGGGACGAGCCCCGTGACGTGCTGAGTCCCAGAGCCTCCGAAGGGAGCCCGTCCGCCCCAAGGACTCGGCAGCAAGCTCTGCTAGCAGCACCAGCGTGACACAGAAATCAAGTTCAGTTTTAGTTCCCTCAGCCTGGCGGTCCCTGAGTATCTCACTCACCTTCCTAGGAAACCTAGGAGGGAGTGCCACACTACAGCGGGATTTCTCTAATTCTGTCAACACTTTTGAGGGGTGCACCTAATTTAGTGCACATTTATCTATTTAGCAGTATCTTCTTGCAACTTCTCCGTTTTCAAAGTGACGTTACACTTGTGCCTGCCTGTGTTCCTGAAGCGATGACCAGCACTGCAATTAAACTTTGCCGTCTTTGTACTGCAATAGACTCGTTTCTAACCATAAATGGAAAATCATGTTGACAAGCAAAGGCCCATCTTGGAATCAGAATAACAAACACTATGTTTCTGTATATTTTTTTTTTCCTATTTCAGTGAAGCCTTGCATCAAGGCAGGAACTCCTTTTATTTAATACCTCATCTGACACAGCAATCTTGCTTATGTGATCTCTTACAGCTGGTTACTGTGAATATTGCAGAATTAGTTTTGAGTGGGAAATGAGGAACAGACTAATTCTGAAGAGTGTAAGACAGATTCATGCTTTTCCATGGCATAAAAAGGGAAAAGACAAGGAAAATAACCCTGTGCAATGAGTACACAACCTCTCCGCAGCGATGCCAGCGCCTCATTTTTTGTTAAAGATGTGTCACCTTTCCTTGCTATCACCTGTACAGCACTATAAACGACACAGAGGCTAAATGGGATCCCGGGGGGAGTTACGACTAAGATTTGGTTATGAAACTACCACTCCATGTTTTGAATCACAAACTGGGGAAACAGTTATACAATACTGCAAAATCACAGGTTTAAACCTAAACAAGGTACTTTTCCAAGTACTAAATAATGGCCTAAAGCCTAAGATTTATCCAGCTGCCAAACTCTTCAACAGCTTGAATCAAGTTTCGTGTGTGTGTGTATGAAAACACATATAATACACATAAAATTGCCAGCCAGTATAGACATACCTCCATAATAAATAAATAAATTATAGCAGTACAGACATAAAAGCGGAATATTCAATAAATATTCAATTTTTAGGAGAAGACTGAGCAAATGACTCACACGCCAGCTTAAGACGTAAGAAGAGAATTTAATCTTCTTTCCCATCACAGACTGTGAGCTACTGAATGTTGCTACTCCATGTAAGCAGCAGTAACTACACAGGAGCACACTGGCCAGGGCTGGCACAGGGTAAATGCATGAAGGACTGATGCTGCTCAGATGCTTCAGCAGATACATGAGGCTAAAGAGAGTCTAATTAATCTAATTAAGAAATCAACCAGTAACTGCAGTTATGTCCAACTGAACCACCAAGTCCCGGGGACCCCTCAGAGATGGAGTTTCCCTTCCTGAAGCTGAAGACACTGGACTGTACTAAACATGAGGGTAAGCCTGGAAAGCTCAGAAAGGGAAGAAACGGTGTCTAAAGCCCACACAAAATGCAAAGGGAGTGAAGCAGGGGTAGCTGCCCCTGTCTGTGGCCACGGCCGTGGCTCTGTGCTCGGGTGAGGGTTTAGTCCCAGTGCCAGCAGCCCCAGCTCGGCCCCAGCTGATCACCCAACGCCAAGAGGATTTCCTCTTGCTGTGAAATCCAGGTGTGTTTTTGTCTGCCTGCCCACAAGGTCTCCCCTGCAGGGCTCTCGTGTCTCACCTGCTGCTGGTCAGCTTCTGAGCTGTTTCATGGAGGGGCGGGACATCAAAAGTTACAACCAGAGAGTTTCACGGAGAACCCACTGGAAGGAACTGCAGCGCTCTCAGTCAGCTCCGTGTTTTACTGAAAACAAACGTCACCCTGATCTACGATTCACCAAAGTGTAGCTGGAAGGAATCTGGGAATTACTGTTTTACCCTTGCACTCCTGGGGGTTTTCAAGAGTACCAACACCGAGCACTGAAGCTCTGTGGTTCTGCCCCACTGACTAAACAGCAGGAGACCTCTGACTTACAGCAAATTAGATCTTACTGCACTTCGTGACAACATCAATTATTTCAATTCCACTACACAGAGACTGTTCTGCTCCAGGGACACATTCTAAGCCCTTTAATAAACACAAGTACACACATGGGCCCTCACCTGCCATCTCCTCCTCAGCCGTTTTTAAAAAAAAATATTACTATAAGGCAATGATTACAGTTTATAAAAGCCTGGATAAACATTAACAATGAAAAAAAAGAAAGAAAAAAGCAAGGGAATAAATAGACATGAAATATAAATGGCTGATCCCACAGAAAACGTAACAACTATCGTATTATTTTAGAACACAGAAAATATTTAGGAAATCTGATTTTGAGGTGAAATAGGACCAAAAATACTAAACTGTGCCAAAGCACGCTAAAGGTATTGTCTCCGTATCAAAACCAGGAAACAGACACACGAATAAGATCCAATCACCTCAACAATCCCAAATTCCCTCTTTCCCTCTTCTACAGCACAGAATTACTGCACAACACAAACCTGGAAAAATACAAGGAAAACGATGTGTGGCGCAAGAAAAAATGCGCTCAATCATTCCACCAAATTCAACTGTGCTTGGAAGTTGACAACAAATTCAACACGCAAATATACATCAGGCAGGTTCCTCCATCTTTAACCTTGTTTCTTCAGCCCTAATTCCATCAGATCAGACAGAAATGTCTCCCTCTGGCAAACTGGTAGGGCCACACTGCCACTCTGATACACTAAACAGACAGAACATTATGCAATCTGCCAAACTTTTCTCTCCACCCCAGGCATATTTTTAGCTCTGACTGTGTTGGCTCTGATAAAATGAATGATTCTAGTGAATGGTGCAGGAACAGTCACAACACGGAATGTTAAAGCACAAACACCTCCCACAAAAACTTCTGGATATAAATACACTTAATATCTCAATTACCTTCCGCTTGACTTAGTGAAAAACGCTAAGCAAGCTGCTGGGAAAAAAAAAAAAACAAGTGGGAAAGGAGAGGCTGCTGGGGGATGTCTGGGAGGATCCACCCCCGAGGCAAAGGCCAGCACTGGCAGCTCCTACTCACTCGTTAATGATCAGGTCTGGAGCAAAGCACAGCAGGTTGCCATTGGACTGCTTGTAGGACCTCCAGCCTAGAGCAAAAGCCATCAGGAACATCCAGGAGTACTGCAGAAGGGTCATTTGGTCATCCAGGTGCAAATTCCGGAAACCTGGAGAAATAAAAATCGAGGAGGGGGACGGCGTCAGCTGCAAGAAAGCAACAAGGGACAAAAAAGCTGCACGGCCTGGGAAAGGAGCAGGGCTGTGGGCAGCACAACTGCTGTGTTACCAGTGCACAGGTGCTACAGGGAGCAAAAGGGATGTAATATTAAAAAATCACAGTACAAGTGTGTGCGTGTGGTTACCTGGAACTGACGGGCAGTCAGGTACATCACGGAAGGCAACAATTAGAGTCACACACACCGCAATTCACTGGGCTGCCTTCCAAAAATAACAGGCTTTGCTACTTTTCACGAGAGCAGTCTGCTAGACAATCAAGGATTTAGTATCAAGTTTTGTTCTTATTCAACAGCGACTGCCCACTGAACCTACAAAATAAGTGCTGCATTAGTTACCAGCAATAACTGCTTCTAATCTCACACGTAGCATGAACAGAGCCACTGAACGGGGAGGAAATTAGTAAAACCTGACAACTGCTCCCTCAAAGAGACTAAAAACGCCACCAGCCTTGGATTTGCAGCACCAGCTCCTATCAGATCCAGCCTACACTTACCAAGAAACCATCGTGCCGCACAGAGCCATTATTAGAGCCTGAGTGCAAGTTGATTTTATCTATTTTTATTAAGCATCTGACATCTGAAGAGCTGACAACATCTCAAGAGCTGCTTCCTGAAGCTGTACCAACAGACAGAGCCAGTGGATGAATGTGGAACAAACTCGGTGGGTCCAAACAGAGCCCCTGGCTTTGGAGCCACCAGGAACGACCAGCCACTGCCTCTAAAACACAAAGCAAGGGTTTCCAAGTGATTGCAGTCCTTCTGGGTCAACCCTTGGAACCTGTGCTCAAACCCTCCCCAGGAAAAGGTTATTCTGAAATCCCAACTAAAGGGTTTGGCAAGGAATGCTGGCGTGCTGTCAGCATGGCTGATGGGCTACAACCAGGAGCAGGATATACAAATTAAACACTCGTGAGGAACCACCTCAGCAAACAAAAGGAAGGAGATAAAAATGATAAGAATAGTTGCTGTTAATGTAGCTACTAAAGAGAAGACTGGCATTTTCATTGAGAGCGTAAGCTCTAACCTGAAGGGTTTGGCTAATTACGAAAACTGCTCGGCAGAGATGATGAACACAGAAGTGTTTTATAAAATGGAATCTAAATCTGGAGCAGGGAATAGCAGATGGTCTCCCAAAAACCTGTCCCAGAAGGAAGTGTGTGCATGTGAGCCTCTCCTAGGGCAGCCTGAGCTAATCCAGCACAAGTGCCCAGTGCAAACAGCCCTGACACAGAATGCCAGAACCACCAAGGCTGGAAAAGTCCCCCAAGATCACTGAGTCCAACCTGCCCCACCTTGCCAGCCAGACCCCACACAGATCTCTCCAGTCACATCTCTGCTGGACACAGATGCATTTCAGTTTTCCAGCCTTTCTTTCCCACTGTTAATTTATTTCCCCTGCTCCAAGAGACACAGTTATGACTCATAAATCTCATTATCAGGCTTTTTTTTTTTTTTTTTTTTTTTTTTTTTTTTGCCCTTTTTTTTTGTTTTTTTTTTTTGTTTTTTTTTTTTTTTTTTTTTTTTTTTTTTTTGGCAGACCTGTTCTGTGATGTTATTTTTGGGCAACCTATGCGTCACGGAGGTGTTTTTGCCAGGCTTTTTGAGAACAGGTAGTGAACAGCACCGACAGGGGCGAGAGGCAGATAAACACTGGGCTTTGTTCTGTAGGAACAAACACCTTCAGCTCCCCTTGGCCTCGGCCTCTCCTTGGCCACGTGTCATGTCCAAGGCTGAGATACGACATCACTTCTGCTGTGTCTCACTGGGCCTTTAGATGGGAGCCAAACCAGCAGCAAACCTCCCTCTTTGCCCAGGTAAGAGTCAGCTTGAGCAGAGCTGGAGAGAAAACTACACCTTGACTTCCACCCTGGAGCTGGACAGTGAGGGGGAGCCAGGAAAGATCCATCCATGAACGCAGAGGCACAGTGAGCCAGCACAGCGACGCTGGGCTGCAGAAGTCAAGAGACTCTCCTTGCTAAAAATATTCAAGAAATAATTGTTTGCTGCCCAGAGAAGCTGTGGCTGCCCCTGGATCCCTGGCAGTGCCCAAGGCCAGGCCGGACACTGGGGCTTGGAGCAGCCTGGGACAGTGGGAGGTGTCCCTGCTCATGGCAGGGGTGGCTCTGGATGGGCTTTAGGGTCCCTTCCAACCCAAACCATTCTGGCATTCTGTGAATCTGAGGTGGAGACAGAGCTCATAGAAATACTCCTCTGTAGTATTTTTACAACAAACACCCACTTAAACAAGAATTTTAATATTCAATGGTCAAAGTGTTCAAATAAAATGACCTAATGTGCAGTAAATGAACCTTTGCATCTGCAATTTTTTTCTGCTTTTCTGCTCCGGGAGTACCTGAGCCAACAAGCCCCGATACTACCAACACTTCATCCGCCCAGCTCTGAAGGAAGAAAAGGCAGATAGGTTCAGTAAGAAGCCTGCAGGCAGCACTCCCTGTGTTTGCCTCACCTGGGATTGCCTTCGCCCACTTGACCGCAGCGACCACCTGGCGCCCGCCCAGCATGTTGAGCGTGGAGAGGATCCTCCAGCTGGAGTCGGGCAGGGAGCTGTCGTAGCCCGAGTAGAGCACCTCGGGCTCGATGACCTCGAGCAGGGACACCAGGGTGGGAGTCAGCTGGGGCAGGGACGCGGGCACCACGCTCTTGCTGCCGGCCGCCTCCGGAGCCTCGCGCGCGCCCGCCGCGCCGCCCTGCTGCAGCCCCTTGATCTTCTTCTTCGTCTTCCGAGCTGCAAAAGGGTGGGGAAGCCACGGGTGAGGCCACGGGAACGACCACACGGAGCTACACAGGGCAGGGGAAACGCTGCTTTCCTCCCCTCCCCAGCGGCTGGCAGCGGCGCAGGGAAATCTGCACGGCACTGGTTTGTGGAGGCAGGGATCTCGCATTCGTGGCAAGCCAGCTTGCAGGAAAAAGCGTGCTTTACGTTTTAATAAAAGTCACATTCGTGCCAGTGCTTCCAAATGTTCAGTAACGTCTGAAGGCACCTTACAAGGCCGATCCTAAAACACAAGGCCGACCCTAAAGTACAAGGCCAACACTAAGACGACGCAAGGCCAACGCTAAAACACAAAGCTGACCCTAAAATACAAGACCCAATCCCCCCACTGGAAATATCTGCAGGACTAAAAGTTCCTTAAAATACCAAGCACAGAAACTAGGCAAAAGAAAGGAAAAAAATGTATTTAATGGGTAAGAAGTTACTGGATAGCTCAAGCCAGGGAAAACAGGGGCTTTTTTTTTTTTTTTTTAAATGCTGGGCAGGAGGAGCTTTTTCTCTTGCCAGCTCTCTTGCATATAAATCACTGCTGCGTAATTAAACCATAAAACTCATCCGCCAAATAAATAAAACATCACACAGAGATGTTAACTGTAAACTACAAAAAGCTGGAGCAGCAATTTTATTAGCATCTTGTCCCTAACGGAGTCTCCTGCTTGGCTCGGGCTCCCCTGGATGCAGGCGGCCACATGGAACCCGCTGCTTCAGGGAGAGCAAACGCCAGCCCAGCTCCTTCCCTGGGTGCCTCAGTTAATTAATGGATTTCTGCTCTGGAACTTCCGAGATGAATCCGTAGCCCTTAAAAGCATCACACAATGTGGTCGTGCATTCCAAGCTCCTCCTGACCTCTTCAGAGTCCCTGAGCACCCAAAAGGCACCAACCCGGCACACAAAACCCGCTCCCGGACCTGCTTCTCCCTCCGGCTGCAATGGAGCCTTTGGAAAACAACTGGCAAAGACAAGGAATCCTCTAGAGACCTCGTAAAAATTGCATTTTCCCCAAGTTTTGTCGCCTGGCCACACGTGCCAAGTCTGTCATGAGGGAATAGCAGCAGTTGTTTCCTCGGAGCAAAGAGCTTCTTGTTATTTTCGTCTCAATTTTGAAACGGCTGCTTCAAAATCCTTTCATATTCTGGCTTTTTTTTTTTTTTTTTTTGCCCCGTTATCTGTGTTCTGAAGAGCAAATGAACTGCTTTGACTTAAATTTAGAAGCACATGCCTTCAGCTTCCTGCAGACACCTGGATGGAGTATTTCCAGCCCAGAAAGCCTGACAAAATTATAATCAAAATAAACAGATCTGATAAGACAAATTATTATGCAAGAATTTTTATTAGGCTGTTACCAGTCCTGACTGAGATATATAGTTGTACCTCACAAAAAAAAAAAAAAAAAAAAAAAAAAAAAAAAAGAAAGAAGAAGGTTGAGATAATGTATTTCATTGCAATTAATTTTCAAATAATAAAAAGACCACTAATTTAAAGCCAGCTCCTTAGGGCACGTTACAGGAGATAAACCCCACAGATAAGCTCATCATGGAGAGAAAAGCATCCAAGATTTCCTGTTCAAAATAAACAAAACCCCCGCAAGGCCCAACCTCCTGCAGTCTGGCACCCAGCAGGCTGCAGAGGCTTCCTCCCCCTGCCTGGTGGCAGATGGCACCTGAGTCAGGTGGGCCAGGGAGCTGCCACCACCACCGCCAGCAGCCACGGCCAGCAGGCACTGCCTCCTGAGCTGGCAACCAGAGCCAGCCCTCGGCAGGCAAAGGATTAGAAAGAACTACAGATTCCTCAAAGAACTGAAAGAAATTCCAAGGGGGAGACTGCAGAAAACAAACTAATTAATTGCCAAGTTTAACTGTAAAATGCGCCATGAAAAGCCAAAAAAATTATGAGACTGTTGTTTCAGAGGCATAAAAGCTAACAATAAATCTTTTCTTCCAGCACATCACAAAGAGAAAGGGTGCCAAGGAACACCAATTAACGGTGGGAGCGGAAATGAGAACTCAAGGAAATAAAGGCTGGAGTACAAAATATCATTATCGTGCTGTGCAGATCTCTGGTACCTGCAGCTTGATAGTCGGATGTTCTTCCAGTCCCCTACGCCCCAAAGAAACATGCAACGTCAAAAAGAAAGTTCCAGAAAAGGATGACATGCAGGGCCAAAGGCATGGATGGACCTGAGGTCTTCTCCAACCTTCATGATTTTATGGTAATTACCAAGAAAATTACCAAGTGATTAGAAAGGGCCACTTTTAACTCAGGACAAGAACAGGTCTATTAAGATATTGCACGACTGAATGAACTAATGAATTCATTAATTAAAAAATAAATCAGTTTGCTACTCAATAGCTGACAGTGAAATCCACTGCAGGTATGAGAAACAGAGATACCCAAAAGGGGGCAGGTTCCTGGAAAAAGTCCAGCAGGAAATCAGGTGAGTACGAGGGGCCCAAGAGCTGATGGGCTGGATACTGGGATCTCTTCTGACCATTCACTGGGTTGCTGTAAGCACTGTTCATGCACTGAGCATGCAGCTGGGGACTTTTCAAAGAGAAATTACTGTCTAAAAAACATGCAAATTTCTTTCTCTTTTCAACAACAGCCATTCCTGAACTGTGACCCTCAAACAGACAAGACAAAAGAAAGTGGATTTTCATCTCTTCTGCACTTCATGCAGCCTCCCAGTTTGCTGTTCTGCACGAGCACTTCTCCATCTGTTCAGATCTGTCCCAAAAATCCTTGTTTTCAGGGCGTTTTTCACCCTTTCACGCTACTCTGGGCTCTTCCATTTTGTGCTGCTGCGTTTCTCGATTCCTTTTCCCCTCTCGGCCATAAAAGCTTCCCTCTCCCCACCTTCTCCAACAACTTACTTACGGAACAAAATGCATCCTCCAAAACCTCACTGTTCTCTAGGATCCCCTGTGCCAAAACCCAGAGCAGCTCCCGTGGCAGGGCTGCAGCCTGCCCGCGGAGCAGGGACAGGAGCCCCACGTCACCCCGCTGCATTTCTGTGCTGCACAGGGCGTGGGGACACCCGGCCCAGGGCAGGCTGGCACTGCAGGAGCTCTCAGGACCTTGCCAAAGCTCTCCGTGATTCTCTCCTTCCACGTCCTCCAGCCAGAGACAGCAATCCTGCTGTCCAACTGGGAGTCACGCAGGAGGGGAGAGCTCACGATGGAACTGCTGGACCTGACTGTTGGGAGAGCTACTCCTTACCAGGAGAGCACTTTTCCCACATAGATAAATATATGAATATCACAGATTTATTCTGAAAACAACTATGAAGGGAAGAAACAGAAATCAACCTTCACGAAAACGCATTCTTTTCCACCTCAAAACCAACCCTGTGGGCTTTGCCATTATTTAAGCTGCCTTTAGGCTCTGTTACCTGTCCTTGCTCCCAGGGACACTGGCAGGGCACTGACCTGTCCCCACGGACAGCAGCAGCAGCCAAGAGGCCTGTCCTGTTCTGACCTCGGAAGGATGAGGTCCAGCCCACTGGGAGCGTCCAAATCCTAAATTCGGCTCCTGGGAGACACTCAGTGACCACCCAAATCCTTCAGGGATTTATTTCAGAACCCACTGCTGCGGGTTTTGGTCGCAGCCTCCCCTCCTGCACACAGATGATGGCAAGAGGCCACCAAAGCCTCCCCTGAAGGAGGGATGCAGCTGGCAGGGCAGGGACAGCCCCGGAGCCCAGGAGAAGTGCTGCTGTGCTCCCCTGGGGGAGCAGAAGGGGAAGGAAGGATGTGCTGACACAGACCCCAGTCAGTGCTTCACTGGTCTCTAACTCACCACTTACACCTCACCAAGGGCATTACCACTGCCTGGAATGAAGTTCTGTTCATCCTGCAGGCTGACAAATACATCTCTGACATTTTTATTTGATCTGACAATTTTGATTATACAAGTACCACAGGTAACTGCCCTGTAAGGAAGTGCTGCGTTAATCTCTGCTGCTCAGGGAAAAACAGCAAACATAAAAGGAAGCTGACACTAATAAAAATGTTTTATGCCGCTTTACAACTGCTGCTAAATCTCTGGTTGATGTGGCCTTCGGAGTGTCACAAGTTATTCAAGACTCAGCAGAGAACAATGATGTTAAATGTGACCAACCTTTTCTAGAGAGATTTTGACAGATACTTAAGAAGTATCCACAGCATATGCAAAAATACTTCAATTTTCTTCAGCTGGAAGATGTAATCCCCGCTGCCATCCCTGTCTCTGTCAGGTCACGCACACAGCACACCCCCCCAGGTGTTACACCTCCCTCCAGGTGTTCTCCAAGAGTTCTGCTGTCTCACATTCCATGAAAAAGCCATGAGATATGAATGAAAAATAACCCTGATTTGTGAGCACGACTCAGTTGTGCTGAACGTGGAGAGACAGCAATGAACACAGCCGGGAGAAATTCCAGCCCAGACCCTGCTGTCTCTCATTAGAGTGCTTTGAACAGACTGCAGTGCTGCCCAGACCGTCCCCCCACCCCAGCAGTGTCACAGCAGTGTCCCCAAAGTGTCCCCAGAGTGTGCCCACACTGTCCCCAGCAGTGCTCCAGCACTGTTCCAGCAGTGTCCCAGCAGTGCCCCAGCAGTGTCCCCCGGAGGTCGCGTGTCCCCAGCAGTGCCCCAGAGTGTCCCCACACTGTCCCCAGCACTGTCCCCACAGTGTCCCCGCAGTGTCCCCAGAGTGTCCCCCGCAGTGTCCCCAGAGTGTCCCCAGCAGTGTCCCC
>WEKY01043576.1:287276-305500 GCA_013390045.1 Picathartes gymnocephalus
CAGTGTCCCCACAGTGTCCCCGCAGTGTCCCAGCACTGTCCCCACACTGTCCCCGCAGTGTCCCGGTACCTTCCAGGTTCATGCCCGCCTGCAGACACTTGCGGTAGCGGCACGCCGGGCAGTTCTTCCTGCGGATCTTGTCGATGATGCAGTCGTTCCTGCCAGCACACAGGTAATTGTGCTGCCCTGGGCACAAACAGACACACACAGACATCACTGCCAGCCCCTCCTCCCGACGGGCCACAGCAAAGCTTCGCCTGCTGCACTCCGTGTCTTGCCAAAACACCGGCATCCACCCGATTTCACACGGCCAAACCCTGCTCTCGTGGTTAGACATCAAAGCCAATACGTTTAGGTAGAAATACTATTTCCTATTTGCTAACAACTTCTGTTTTTAGAACTATCTCCCCCTGCACGCTGCCTTCTACAGCAGGATTCCCATTTCTCTAAATAGTTTGGCAAGAGACGTAAATAAGGTACACAAACACATTGTGAGAAAACACTTGTAAACCTTTCTACAGAGCACAGACACGGCTTCATCAGCTGCACAGTCATGAAACCTTCCTGTAACTTATACCCTGACCTGGACAAACCAAATTCTCTGACATTTTTATGGATTTGCAGATTCAGAGCAAAACTGACCCTGAATACACGACAAGTTTTTTCTAATTAATTAATTTAATTTTCAAATTAATTAATCAATTAATTATTTTTTTAAATTAAAATATCTGTATTTCTTAGCTGTTTACGGCAGGGGAACAGAAGCATCTATTCTTAATTAAATGAGTTACGTGAATGAATGTCTGAATGTAACTTATTTAGGGAAAGGTATTACCAAAGATTAGATCCTTCTCCCAGATTGGGGTCAAGGAGTCTTTCCAGAGGGCAGAAAGCTGCAGCCTGGGCTTTTACAGTGTATTGCAAAGTACTGACATTAGAATATGGTGAGAAACAAATATATTTTCCAAATACTGGGTTATTAACAGCAGAGTCCAAGAGTTTTCTCACAGGAAAACAGCTTGGGGAAGGAATTTCTTACAAGTCAGCTGTGAAAATTATGGGCATGCAGAGTTCATTCCTATGGCTTTGGCCAAGCTTCTCCTGTGAAGTGTCTCAAGTTGATATTCCAAGGAATGTTTTTCTGAATGACCCCTCCACCTCTTCCAGTTGGGTTTGAGGAGCCTTCCTGACCCTTGTGCCAGAGCTTTGTGTTTCATTAACTCAGACAACAGACCCTCGGTTCACCATTCTGGCTGCCATTAGATCCCAACGCACGGAAACACGGATGAAACATGAACTGGTGCCCAGTGGAGCAGAGACAACACCCCCATGTCCCCCTGAGCTGTGGGATGAGAGCACAGCTCCACACATCAGTACAGTGCCAGCGGAGCATTCTCCTCAGCTGCTCCAGTTTATTCCTAACAAAAAGAGCCTCCTCTCCACGAATGCTTGGTTTCTTGTATTTCCTGCTCACCGATTTTTGCCTCTTCTATGACCAAGCTGCACTATTTTCGTATTACGTCACATCAAAGCCCTCTTGTCACACAACCGTTTTGGGGGAAAAGGAAAGGACATTGGTGTTCCACGTCCACCTGCAGCCCAGGGATGTGCCAGCAGCCAAAGGAACGTGCTTCTGTTCTCCCTGCTGCTCAAATCCGAGGATTCTCCACAAATGCTCTGCTAAAAACCAGGAGTGAGCCAGTGCAGGTGTTCCCAGGGGGATCTGGGGCACACAGGGGCATTTTTCAGAGGGTGGCCAATGCCACCCCCACCCCTGTGCTGCCACAGCCCCGCTGGCACTGGGGCTCTGCCACACTGTGGCACCCACGGCTCTGTGCCCGCTTGAGCACAGCAGCCTGGAAAACGGCTGGGAATTGCAGACAAAGGACTTTGGAGGGTGGAACGAACTCTGCTGAGGAACCAGCAGGCTGCTCTGGAGCAGAGCAGCAGGGAGAGGTGCTGGGGAGCGTGCAGGGAGGGGGGTGTGAGGAGCTGGGCAGGAGCAGTGAGGATCCAGGTTGAATTTTGGGTGAAGTGCTGGGAGCTCAGCAGGGCTGAGGCTGGAGAAGCTCCATCACGAGGGCTCTGAAACACCATGAGATGAGAAGTAGAAAAAGCTCTCTCTGGCCAGCCTGGGCTCCTCAAGAAAGGCCTGTCTGCATAAAAAACTGCACACAAATCGACAGTTGCTGTCCCACCTTCACCCTTCCTCTTCTCTGCTTCTACTCTTTGCAGAAAGAAATGCACTTTATATATTGACTTCCTAGACAGTGACACTTCCAGTTTCTGTGACTATTTCTGCCACAGGACACAGGCCTGGAGGCAAAGGTGGAAAAAAGGGCTTTGGCTAAAGACTGGATAATGAGTGTGCAGAGTCAGCTTGATCTGAACACTAACAGGTGCCTGGCAGCCACTAATAAAAAGGATATTGCAGAAACAAATTCTTTTTGCATGTGTTCCTAATAAGAAAAATGCCTATAAAAGACAAAACCAAATTATTTGTTCCTTAAAGTGAAGACTAGGACTAACAGATCCTGGAAGAGGTCCTGAAAACATCCATGACATCTGACGGAAGGATTAAGGGTGCTCAATCCTTGGTGCCATGGTGGTGATCACTCAAAGGCTGGACTTGATGATCTCGGAGGTCTTTTCCAACCTAAATCATCCTGGGATTCTGTGAAGGGCGGGATAATTTGTGGAACAATCAAATGGAAGCAGAGGTGAGCCTTGAGGAACTGGCTGCCACAAGCCTGCTGACATTTTTAAGATCAAAACAGTTGATTTATGATGCGTCAACACCAAAAGGAATCACTGGGGTGATTCCTTCCTGTATCGATACTTTTGTGATTTATTTTAGCCTGAGAACAGGCAATCCCATGGCTCTGGCACACATCCAGCTGCCTTACAAACTGTCTTCTCAGGGATCTCTGGTGACCGTGCTTGAACCAAAGGTACAGATGATTATCTGCTTTGCACTTGAGCTCACGCTGCCTTATCACACTCCAGCTCCCAGAGAGCCAACACCTCCTCGTGACCAGCAGAAACCACGAGGTGAACCTGACTTTCCTGATCCCTGTGAGAGGCTCTGCCCTTCCACGGAGCTCCCCAGGGCACCCGAGAGCCAGGGACTGGGGGAGGTGCTGCTTCTTCTGAGGCCCCTTGTGTTTGTCCAAGAGCCTTCCCTCTCCTCCAGTGACCCCAGCTTGCACAAACGTCAGCAGAAAGGGCCAGCTGCAGCAAGGGCTGCACGGGGAAGGCACGAGGCAGGAATCCCCCAGGGCCACCACTAAGAATGATGTTCTTCAGCCCTGAGGAATCCCCATCTTCCCAGAAACACGGGGAAAATGCTCCCGCTTTTCTGCAGGTGATACTGAAGCAGAGTCAGATCTTGAGGTAGAGCCCTTACAAAATGGCTACCGATGCACCCCACAATCACACAGCCCTTATTCGCATCTAGTTTGCCATCACCTCTGTTTTCCAGAATGATTTTCTCTAATCACAACTAGAGAGGAATCTCAGTGATCCAATCCCACACAGGTCCCTGGTACCCAGTGTCCCTGCAAATGCACCCAGGGGCACGGATGCAGTTCAACCAACACTGTTTACAGCAAGAACTGTAAAACTACAGTAACCTCACGCACAACAGATTTACCAAGCTCCACGTAAGTTTTCTACACAAACCAACTAACCTTAAACTGAAAAATCACAAAATTCACCAATCTATCGCACACAGAGAAATATCTGTATAAAAATGGGACAAATAAACAAAAACAACAGTGAAAGAAAATGAAAGAGACAAAAGCCAAGACAACAATAAATTCTTTTACACGGAGTGAATGGGAGCATTTTATCAACGTGAACGGAAGCCACGCTTTGGATAATGCACCATTATCACTGTGATTTACTGTGACAAGATCAGCGATCTAACGGGTGGGATGTTCAGCAGGATTCCAACGAAACCACGGATGCTGGGTTTGAAAACAGATGATATGCGTGGGGATTGCACATTTTTAAGCAGCCAAGCCATCCAAGCAGGTCCTACCTTCCACTGCCCTTTTGAAGAAGACTTTGCAGCTGCCACACGTCAGGACACCGTAGTGGCACCCGGAGGCCTCGTCAGAGCACACCAGGCACAGCTTGGGCGGTGGTCCCGTGGTTGCTGAGCTTGTGGACGGAGAAGAGCTTACATCTGACCTCACGCCAGGGCTGAAACAAAGCAGAGAAATACCTTTACTTGGGATAGAGGGGAACACGGGGTTCGTACCTGGCAGGGATGGCCTGTCCCCAGCCTCGGGGGGACCGTTCTGCACACAGAGCACACCAGAAACAGTTAAACAAGGACTTCTGTAAAACCCAAGCAAAGCCGTGTGGATTTTTCACGGCCTATTTGGCCGGATCAAGATTCCTTCCCTTACACATTTCTGAAGCCAAGTTTCTTGCACAATTATCCCAGCCTTTAAAATTGACTCTTAAAACACGTTCTTACTCCATCTTGTTTCCATTACTGGCGCATTCCCTGCAGCCTGCACAAGGGCTCCCTTCCCAGCACCACCACTCTGCTGGGATGCTGTTATGCAAGAAGCTGTGCAAACTGGGCCACATAGTAACAAATATTCCCAGCAACAAGTCATCATTTCACCCCAGCAGTTTAGGAGAAGAGTGAGAAATACTGCTCATTTCAGGATCTGGATGTAAACACCCAGCCCAGCTACAAAGGAAGGGTTGGTTTGGTAGGAAAAAAACCACCCAAATCCCTCTTAGAACAACAAACAATCCATCGTAATCACCTTGGAGCTGCTCCTAATCCTCAGGGCTGACCCAGCAGAGCTGGGCCAGAGTTCAGGGGCTGATCTTACAGAGCTGCAGCCCCAGCCAGGGCACTGCCCCACAGCCCTGGACAGGCTTGCTGAGTTCATCCACCTCCGTATGAGGACGAACCTCCTTCCCTGGAGGGTGGCAGAGACTGGAACAGCTGCCCAAGAGGTCACGGAGTCTCCCTCTCTGGACACATCCCAAACCCACCTGGACGTGTTCCTGTGTCCCTGCTCCAGGTGATCCTGCCTTGGCAGGCGGTTGGACCGGACGATCTCCAGAGGTCCCTACCAACCCCAGCTATTCTGTGATTTCCAACCAAGTCTGAAACTCCTCAGATACGATTTCTGTACCGTCTGCTTCACTTGAAACGGATTTTCGCAGAAAATCCTGTTCACCAGGGTTCCAGCCACTCTCCAGATGAAGCTAGAAAAATGACACTTTTATTTAAGGCTTTGGTGCCTCTCCTTGGAAACTCTCCAGACCATCCACGTTCCCTGACGTGGGCTTAACGTTTCTATGTGGGACAGCTTTTGCATGGAAAATTCCTTTTCCTCTCCTCCAGGAAGTCGGACCAGATTTGGTCATACATTTTAAAAAACCCACAGCCCTAACACGCTCACGCAAACCCCACAATTCCATCCCAAATTAAGACATTTCAACACCTGGGAGCTCTGCTTCTGCACAGGTCCGTACGTCCCATCCCCAGAGAGCAGCTGAGAAAGGGCCCATCCAGAGATCCAAAGGACTTTGCCATTGTGTTTGTTCTTTCGTACGGGGACTGAAGGCAATCAAAAGACAAGGAGCAGGACCCTCCCACTCAAACGCAGAGGGATCAAAGTCAAACCAGAATAAACGTGTCAATGAAGTTCTCACTTCGACAAAAATGGAACCAGAAGGCAGAGAGGAGTGAAAATTATTTGCGTTAGGGGGAAAAAAATGAGACAGCACAGGCAGGCAAAGACCTAAGGGATGTGCAGACCCCCTAAAACCGGTCAGTGTCTGAGCCAGGGAGAAGCTGGGCTGTGTCTCAGAGCAGAGAGGGCTGGGCAGAAGAGAAAACACCAGACAGGAACACAGCAACAGCTCCAGCGTGCTGGACGGGCAGCGGGACGAGGAGAGCAGAGCCGGAGCAGAACAAGGTGGTGCAAAGCCCTCAGCAGGAAAGGCTGGCAGGAGGAATGGAGGAGAATGACTCAAACTCGAGGAAAAAGGGAAGAAAAAGGCCCCTCTTTCCGCAAAGGGAAGAATGCTTCTCTCCAGAACTTGGAAAAGAACTCAAATCTGTCACATCGCTCCTCTGCGCTCAGCAAACATCTGTGGAATGCTGCAGCACGTCTCCCCCAGGAGCCTGCCAGGAGGCTGCCGAGCCCCACGAGGGGTCTGCCACCAGAGACCACATCCCCGCTCAGCACGAGGGGTCTGCCACCAGGGACCACATCCCTGCTCAGCACGAGGGGTCTGCCACCAGGGACCACATCCCTGCTCAGCACGAGGGGTCTGCCACCAGGGACCACATCCCTGCTCAGCACGAGGGGTCTGCCACCAGGGACCACATCCCTGCTCAGCACGAGGGGTCTGCCACCAGGGACCACATCCCTGCTCAGCACGAGGGGTCTGCCACCAGGGACCACATCCCTGCTCAGCAGCCACGGCGCGGCTTTGCCAATCCATCTCCATCTGCCTTCTTGTACAGAGCTTTAAGGAACCCCTCTGGCTGCAGAACCCTGCCCTCAGCAGTGTAATTCAAGCCAGCCACACGTCTTTGATGTCGGCAGGAGCACACATCTTTAATAATTAGAGGCTGGTCCTGCTCTCTGCCCTCGTCAAGCGCACAGAGCGAGCTCGAGGAACTGCTCTGCGAGGCTGGAGGGGCCCTGCCCAGCCCCTCGGAGCCGCCCCGCAGCAGCAGCACACACTCACGGGCGAGCAGCTCAGCATTTACCTGCTCCTGCTCCGCTGGCTCTGGCCAGGTCTGCTGCTCCACGGAGGCTTCAGAAGGAACCCAGGGATGAGAGGAGAACCTCAGGCCTGAGAGCCGTTCTTGGTGCTTTGCTCTCTCACAGCTTTCCTCTCTAATCAGACAAGTAATGTTGACCACAAAGCTTTGCTTCCTTTCCTGTGATACACGTATTACTGTCTTCTTCTTTTTATTTTTTTTTTTCTTCTCTCCCCGTCTTACTGATGCATTTGGAAAAAAAAATTTAATTCTCTACTTTTAGAGTGTCATATGCAAAAAAACCCTATTAAAAAACTCAACACTTACCTCAAAACCTAGCAATATCCCTTCTACAAACAGCAATCGCTGTCTAAGATGTCTTATTTTCTCTAAAGCTTTAGGCCCAACAGCTCTTTTTCTAAGACTAAATATCTCAGATTAAACACTGAAGTGCAGGCTTGGAGCTATGAGTTTAAATAAGGAATATATAACTTGAGAACTTTGCTTCATTAAAATTATTAAAACCAGTAAAAGATGGAAACATCTTTCTATGTATAGTTTTGAAGACAGCTAATTTAGACACAAAAATAAAACTCTTTATACCTCTCAAATTTCTGACAAAAGCATTTTTAAGGAAACATTCATCAGCTGTCAGGGAAACCACGACAGTGCCAAACATATTCCACTGAAACTTTTCAATCACCTTCAATTTTTAAACAGGGCTCATTTTCTGTACCAGCACCACAGAAAATGTAATACGAGAAAGAAAACAGATGACATGACTTCGAAAACTAAAAATAAATGATTACATTGATTAATAAAGCAGCAGCCAGCAATCCAATCCAGGCTGCTGGCGTACCTTCCCAGGCTGGCTGTATCAGATAAGGGCAATATTTACAAACCGTGTGGAGAGCTGCCAGACAGCCCCGCTGGTAAAACAGCACCAGGAGCGAGGGCAGGGCAGCAGGGCCCCCGCAGGAGCCCCAGCTAACCAGGCTGACATTTAATAGAAATCTCTCACCTACAAAGTTATACGCAGTAAAAGGCAAATGACCACTTCCTAAGGAAGAGGTAAGGCAGGGAAATGACACTCTGAGGTAATGTAACAATAGAATACCTTTCAGGACGTACAGAAATGGCTTTCGAGTCAACAAAACCCTAATGAACTACGAGTCTTATCTAGATAAAAGAAAAAGTCAAGCAGCATAGATGAGATAGGAAAAAACCTCCCAATTTTCAGGGTTCCAGATTTGTAAAAATTTGATTAAATTCCGTTTCGGGAGCCAAGGTATTGGTATGGGGTACTAAACTTAGTAGATTCCCATGTATTTTTCAGAAACTATTCATATACAGTCCGATTTTATTTATTTGTATAGATGTGTTTATCGTTTCCAGTCAAGGGAACACACAGGGGCAAAATGGGAAGCTCCACTGAAGGGGGTGTGTTACAGGGTACAGTTTGCCCTGGTGCCAGGGAAACTGTCTGTCTCCTTTCTTCATCTCCTCCCGGACCCTACAGCCACAGGGGTCAAATGGGAAATCTCAAAGAAGGGGCCAAAATGGAACGGCTGAACGAAGGCGCCGCCCCAGCAGCGAGCTCTGCAGAAACCAGGCTGTGTAACTCCAGCCTTTGCAGGGTTAATCATTCACCAGGGACTTCAACCCCAGCTCAAGGGTCACCCGCAGCAGGGCCGGGTGTGCTGATGCCCCTGGGGAGGGCTCCTGCCTCGGGTCCTGCTGGGGGATGGTCACAGCCCCGGCAGGGACAGCAGGGACACGCAGGGACCACCGGGCGCTGGCCCTGCCACCCTCCATGGCCAGGGAGCAGGTGCAGGGGAGGAGGGACTCACTCTGTGAAGAAATGACCCCCCAGTGCAGGTGGGCACTGCTGAGAACATTGGCTGCCTCTCTTCTTTGTCTCTTCACTGTGAAGAACAGAAAACCTCCCCAACACACAGAGTGGGCACAGCCCCATGTGCTGAAGCTGCTAACACTGCAATACAACTTTGAAAATATACCACCCTCCTGGTACTTGGCATCATTAAATCAAAACCACAAAAATGTTGAACTTTCAAGGGTAGGTTTAGATTGGATATTGTGGAGAAATTCCTCCCTGGGAGGGTGGGCAGGCCCTGGCACAGGGTGCCCAGAGCAGCTGTGGCTGCCCCTGGATCCCTGGCAGTGCCCAAGGCCAGGCTGGACACTGGGGCTGGGAGCAGCCTGGGACAGTGGGAGGTGTCCCTGCCCATGGCAGGGGTGGGATGAGATGATCCTTAAGGTCCCTCCCAACCCAAACCATTGCACGATTCTCTGATCCTACGAAAAACAACTCCAGTGAGACAATGACACGGGGAACACCTTCAGGAACCAAAATTACTGATCGTTTCCAGCCTGCAACCTGCACCTCTTTTTACCAGCGCACAGAAGTGAAGGTCAGCCTGGATCGCCTTCTGTCCAAACAGGAGTTCACTCCTGACACAGCCGGACACCAAAACACAGCCCGCCACACATCCTGCTTCTGCAGCTCAACTGAACCAACTACTGGGAACGTGTTCCTGAAAGCAAGTTACTCCTTGGTGTACGCCGTATCACCAAACTAGGAGTAAAGAAACCATTTTCAATGTCATTGCCATCTGGGCCTGCTCCTTATCTTCCAGTAATGAGAACAATGTAAACACTAGGCTGTGGACACTGACTGATTACATTTTTTGAATTGTTTATTTATTTCTTCATTAACTAGAGAAACTATTAATTATTTTTATATCCTGTTAGGCAGGGAAGTAGTTTTCAATCCAAGCAGGAAAAAAATTTAATCCAAGGCTGTTGACACTAGACTTGTCATGACTATTAAAATAGAAGTGTTTGCCAATTGGAAATAACACCAGAAAGGCGTTTTGCTGAGAACCTGAACCATTGGTTTCTTCTGTCTCTTGGAATGTTTTCACTTCCTTCTGAAGAGACTGAAAATTGGTTAAGAACCCAGGTTTTCCTCGCAGGCTGCTTGAACTTCGCAGACACAGAGTCAGCCCTGGGCTGGCTGGGTGCCACAGAGGGGGCACTGCCAGAGGCACAAACCACACAGTGACAGACCCCAAGCCAAGGTGTCCTGGGCTCTTGACTGCTCACAAAGCCACAAATCCTCCCTCCACACAACTTCCTTACAGACCCACCTATTCCTCAGTTCTCATCCCTATTTTCTCTTTAAAATGGAGACCTGGATGGTTTTGTTAGGAGCGCTGGTCTTGATGACAAGCACATCCCGTGATGCTGTAACAGATAAAAAATACTTTGGAGTATTTAACCAAAGCCGCTGCATAAAAACCCCCAGCATTTCTGGTTTCCAGCTGCTCTGAGAACCAGGATGATTAACATGGTTTCCTTTATCACATGCCCAGATAAACACTGCATTAAAAAACCCCTGATAAGCCAGGAAATCAGATTTTGAACGAACGGCCTCGTTTCGCGCAGGACGCCCGTGACACGGCCAAGATAATGCCACCAGGAGGGATGCGTCACTCCGGAAGGCCACGGCCAAATTTCCTTCATTGCCAAAGCCAGAAACCCATGGCAGAGGAACTCCTGGTGTGCAGTCAGAGGGGCAGGAACTGTCCCTCCTCCCGACCTTGTCCCAGTAAATGCTACTGCCAGGGGACTACCAAGGTTCTAACAAAAAAATTAACAATGCAAGCGATACCTAAAGCAGCGAAGCCCCGGGACCACCCGCCACCTGCAGAACGCACCTTTCACCATCCCTTCATACAGCTAAAGCCGGCTGCAGCATTTGTGGGCTCGTGCAGCCAAACAAACACTGCTGGCAAGCACCAAGAGCACAGAGGCAGAGCAAGAATGTGCAGATGCCCCACACGAGACACGGAGCAAACCCACTCCGGCAGCGCCCGCTCCAAGCCCGCACCACGGCCATTCCCAAATCTTGAGGAGCATCCTGCTGAGGGGCTCTGGGCTCTCTGGGAGCACCAAGGAGCCACTGGCCCCAAGGCTGGCCCTGGCCCTGCTGTGAAATGGCGGCTGCTCCCATCCTGGCATCCCTGGGAGCGACGCCGGAGCCGCCGCGCACCGAGCGGAGCGGCCGCGCTCCCGCTGGAGCCTCTCCAGAAAGAAAAGGTTTCAAGGGCACAGGCAAAGCTTTCTTGGAAGGGATAAATGGTAATTGATGTTGCAGCTGCAACCTCAGCCAGAGCTCTTGGGATTTCAAATGTACTACAGACCTAAAGCATTTATGGCCAGAATATGATAATTAAATTATATGTTCTAAACTTTTATATTTATTACAGTGCTCCAGTAAAGCAGCCAAATAGTCTTACCTTCAAGGGTAGAATTCATTTCTACATGAATTAATTTAGGCATACTTTTCCAAAGCTTTGTGTTGCTTTTTAAAATTCGTTGTGCACTCCTGCTTCCCTAAATAAAGAGGCAGCAAAAAAAAAAAAAGGACCCAGAGAGAAGCCAGTACCTCTATACTTAAATACAAACTTTACATACAAATACAGAATCAAATTATCCTGGGCCATACAAATCGTTTGTGCTTTGCTGGATGACAAACCAGCCATTTGATCTACCTGTGTTCACAGCCTGGGCTGAGCCAGCACCAGGACAGCTGCAAGAATAACGCACTGTACAAGAGAGTGCAAAAGTCTGAGGAGAATTAGGAATTTCTCCCTGGAAGGGGTGGTCAGGGAGGTTTGGAGTGCCCATCCCTGGAGATGCCCAAGGAAGGGCTGGAGGTGGCACCCAGTGCTCTGGGCTGGGGACAAGGTGGGGATCAGGCACGGCTTGGACTCCGTAACATTAGAAGTCTTTTCCAGCCTCGGGATTCTGGGGTTGTTTCAGATCTCAGCAGTCTCAGAGCTGCTTTACCTGTCTTGGAAGCAAGTTTTCAGTTTTCCGAACCTTGCAAACTAACCAAGGGCCAAGATACCACCCAAAAATGTATTGTGTTAACACTGACCCTTCACCGCACCAATTCCAGGGGCCAGCACTGGGAATTCAACAGCAGCAGAACTGCACTGAGACATTCTGCAGTGATCACAAGACATCCATGAGCTTAGAGCAGCCACAGCATTTTGGCTCTTCCTCCACAGTCAGCATGTATCGGATCTGATCCCTTATTCCAGCACACATCATGTTGTACCAGAGGAACTGAACTTGAAATATTAAACAGGACTTGTTCCATTAATGACCTCAGCGTGAGCCGTGTCCAGTGCTCGCATCAATCACAGGACTGAGTGCAGGCTGCCAAAATGATGCTGCTAGGAAAGGAGAGAGACATCTGGAAAGCTGATTCTAACATACATGGAAAAGTATTAATGGCACAGAAAGAAAGGCAGTAGAAGATTCAACTAAACTGCAGTAGAATCACAGAATCCCAGAATGGTTTGGGGTGGAAAGGATCTTAAAGACTCCCTGTCATGGGCAGGGACACCTCCCGCTGTCCCAGGCTGCTCCAAGCCCCAGTGTCCAGGCTGGCCTTGGGCACTGCCAGGGATCCAGGGGCAGCCACAGCTTCTCTGGGCACCCTGTGCCAGGGCCTGCAGTACAGTCCTTCCACAGTCAAAGGAAGATATCAAGATATAAATAAATTCAGACTTGTAATTAGGAAGTTCATTTCTTCTACTCTCAAAGAAACCCCAATAAAATCAAGACTCTCCTGCTGCCAGTGGAACATCTAACAGTGGTCTGGACCTGGAGTTGTATCAATGTCGACACACAGACTTACTCACCAGTTTGTGCTTTCAGCAGCCCTGCTTGTAAAGCCTGTTGCTTTACAACAACAACAAAAATCAGAGGAAATATAAAGAAAGAAACTAAAAGCAATGTAACTCAAACACAAGTAACAGAGTAGAAATAACACCTTAACTCTGAGCAGGAAGAGGAAGAGGAGAAGGGCAAGACGAAGGGAGGGCAGGAGAAGCAGACAGGAATGTTTTTCCTTCATTCCTGCCCCAGCCCTTGCAGGGAGCTCTGTTCGGAGGGGAAGTGGTACCGGAGCGAGGGAGGCTGCAGAATCCCTCGGAGCACAAACGCCCTTTCCCTGGCTGCCTGTGCCCGTTCCCCGCCCGCCGGGTGCTCCCCTGCCCGGGCTGTCTCGATGGGAGGCACGCATTTACACGTGCAGCACTTCATCAGCGAATATTAACCAACATGTGGCACTCCGGCCCACTGCAAATCTATGGAGAAGAGGGACAGGGACCAGTGCCAACTTTAGGTTTTGGCCTTGGTCCATTTGGGGCAGAGCCAGGATGACTTGGTTGACTGTTGAGTCATCGGTTGGTTCAATTGACATTATTTTACATTTGACTGGTTATTGTTCTTTAAACTTTGAACAGGAGTCCAGAAGCTCAAAAAACACCAGTGGACCAAAAAGAAAGAGGCCAAAACAGAGTTTAAACAAGGCATGTAAGCAAGAAAAATACTCTCCTTAAATGACATTTGCTTTTAGCAGAAACTGCTCCAAAATCAAAATACACCTTGTGGTTTAAAACATGCCTGTTATATTCCCAATATCTGTAGGAAGGAAAGCAAACCTTTTCCCCCCCAAATAAATCAACTGGTGAATGAGAACTGTATTTTTAACAGTAGCATACTCCTGAAATTTTGGATGGTCAGTGGGTACACTGACCCACTGAGCTTCAGCCAACGCTCAACCTACAACTGAAAATGAAAATATTTAACCCCCAGAAGTTACTGCTCCAGTACGGAAGATACCCTTCCGCTTGGCAGAAGAGATGCCCATCAACTGTATTGTTTGTTTCCACACGGATATGACACGAAATGAACCCGTTACTCCTTAGATAATTTACATTTACCAACAGGAATTTATACTGAAGGTTCATTCCTGTTGTAGTCAAACTGTTTACTCAACTCCCTGCGTTTCCACTCCAGTTTCAGGTATGTTTTCAGGACGTTCTGATCCCCTGAGAGGGAGATTCATTGTTATAGCCACTTATTTTCATCAGCAGCTAAAGAAATGAGCCGAGGAGGAGCTCGAGCTGGCTTTAATGAGAAGTGCAGCGGGAAGGGAGACCGGGCTTTGCTGCAATAAACCCGCCGGGATGCAATCAGCTCTGGTGACGCCTTCCAAGAGCACGAAAAACAAACAAAAACCATCCAAACACATCATATCCCGGGCACTCTGCTGGCAGACGAACACACGCGTGATGGTTTTGAGATCTTAGTCACAAGGATGACGACTGCAGGCCGCTGCCGGTGCCGGGGCCCGAGCCGCGGTGCAGCGCCAGCGGCTCCTGTGGATTACGGGCCCCGTTCAGTCACGAGCGCTAACGTCACTTGAAAGGGTAAAGGTCCTTTTTCACCATCTCACACAGGGGACAGGAATTCTGGCAGGAAAGGTAAGGAGCGAATTCAAAATTCCTGGTGACTTAAGGAATCAGAGAGCTGCTGACGGACGAGCGCGGTGATGGCTCAGGGTGCTGAGGGAGAGGCCGAGGCCTCCCCCTAAACCCTACAGAAAGCTTCTCTTTCCTGTTTTACGTTTAGTTCTCGGTGCATTTCATCTTTCATATCCAGATCCGTGTGTCCCCATAACAGCTTAAAACTGAGCAAACCTGTTTAAAAAGCATCTCCTAAACCCTTACAACCACTTCTGCACCCTTCAGAACACAGTTTTACTTCACTTTAACTGGCCTCTGACACAGTGGATGCAAAAAGCAAATACGAAACCACTCTTCCCCGCATGAACAGGGAGAAAAGCACGTCGTAGGTTTGTTTATTGACACAAAACCAGCCACAGAAACTTGTGTAATATTCTCAGAAGGCCAAGCAAGGAGCAGCACCCCAGACCTGTATGACGTGTACATTGTATGTAATTTCCATGGCATTTTTAAGTCAGCTTTATTGAATTATCCAGCAGAGTGCTGTAATTACTTTTGTCAACACTGTTAAGCAATTACAGATACAATTTCTGCTATAACATGTGCACACAGTAGGTTATCACCTGCTTTTATTTCCACGCGGCAGCCGTGTCACACACTCAAGACTGTACAGATGTTTCACCACATCCCTCCTGCTGCCCACACCCAGCCTTTACAGGCAAGTCGCACCTTGGGCGTTTGGGCTCCTTCATGGGGTGCTTTTTTCCCTCCACGATACTTTCCGTTCTTGCCTTCCTTCTCTCTCCTGGGCTGCTTTTACCCACTCTGCTCTGTCCCTCCCCTCCCTGTCAGCTGAAGGAAGCTCTATTCCTTCCTCGCTGAACCTCGCAGCGTTTCCTGCCCACATTGTTCATCTCTGCCTCTTTGTGTATTTTCTCTTCCTGAGCAGCGCTGGGAACCCCTCCCAATTAAACTCCATCTGTAAACGTCATTAATGAGCTGTTTACCTCTCTCACACAACCACCACAACAGGGACAGACGGACTCCACGTCCTCCCTCCATCCCTCTCCTCTGAGAGCCCCTCCTGTGTCTTGGGGGCTGAACTTATCCCAAGTGTCCAACAGTGGCAATTCCAACATTCTTTCAGAAAGCATTAAAAACTTTCCTGCTGGGAAACGCTTTTCTTTTCCTGAATTAGAACGTGTCACAGCAGCTCAGATCAAACATTTTACCTATGGTCATTACTCAAGACTTACTCAATGGAGTATATATTGCATTCACAGCCGCAGCAAGTTTTGAAGTCATCTAAAGACTGTTCCAGTAAGAGAGCTGCAGTATTCCTTACGGAAAAATTACTGGATGTTTACTACTGAAATATGAGAAAGGCAGAATTCACTGCATGCTGGGTTTGGAAGGGGAGCTCACTCTACTCAGCACCTGAAGAAAACAGCTGTTTAATTCAGTTTTAAGGCTACGTATTAGTCCCTAAGTCCCAATCTCCTTACGTAAGTATAATTACACAGGAGGTGAGAGAACAGGTTTCCCACATTATTGATGAAATCAAACAATATAAAAATACCAAAAAATGCTTTTTCAGCTGCAGCTAGGAAGGGTTTCAAAACTATGGGCACCTGAAAGGAGCATATCAGAGACAAAAATCTGACAAAGCTAGACACAGGGTAGGGTGGGAAAAAATGAAAGTTCATCAGCCAATTCCTTCAACCCGTCAGATGATCAGTCAAGACAACAATCCTACCTTTTAAAAATACTAATATAAAACAAAGGAGAAAAAAAAAGGATCGATTTAAATCAAACATTACTGAGAAGACCTCACTGGGATACAACTTCATTTACCTCAGCATCAGCTTTATAATCGGCTTTTTCAGCAGCAAGTACCAGAGGAACAAAGCAAAGCAGCACTGAAACTCCCGGGGTGCAGACCCCACACAGGTGCAATCACACACACTGAACAAGCTTTTTACTCCAAATAACAGGAGATGCTGATACTCAGAGAGCCTTAAGTTTTCAAATGACAAGCACATGGAGGTGCTTTTATCTGAAACACAACATCCTGGTTTAAACAAGCATTTCTGCGTTGCTTTAACAGCACAGTAACTTCAGCTACTGCATCTCTGGGAGACACTGATCCAACGGTTCAGCAGACCCCAGGTTCCCTCAGACAAAAGCTTTCCAACCCTTGGAAAGCTTCTGATTCGTGGGGCTTTAGAGAAATGAACCCCGAAACAAACCACCTTGAGGAAGCAGCGAAGCGGATAAGCTTTCCTTGTTTTTAACAGTGCCTCAGAGCAAAGCAGCACGTGAGACTCCAGGGCTCCGAACGCAGGGGCTGGGAGCAGCCCGGCTCCCCAGCACAGCATTCCCACCTAGGCTCTGAGCAGCTCCACAAGAGCGTTCTTAAGGTGCAAAAAATACCTGTACGACCAAAGCCTCGCTGTATTTCCAGGCTGCACTAAAATCTGCCTGCCAATGGCTCAACCGCTCTTATGTCACTGACACGTTCTGTCTGAGAAACATTAAACAAAGGCCAGGCTGACAAACACGTCTGCAAGAGGAACAAACGCAGCTCTGACTGCACACTTCACTCTGTGTGTGGGGAGGGCCCGGCTCAACCCTGCAGCTAAAGCTGGTTTTTCACAGGGATTCACCCAGCCAGTGCTGCCAGTGGGACCCAGTGGGGTGCCAGGTTCCCTTCCCGGGGAGAAGGAGCTCTCGGTTTTATGGAGTCATCCCACTGCTTTCCCAGGAGAAAAGGAGCTCCCAGCTTTTATGGAGCAATCCCACCACACACGGGGCTCTTCCCTTCCACCCTGCTTGGGGAAGCTTCCACAATCCAATCTGCTCGTGGCAACGCAATAAAGGATCTGGCTGAGAGACAAACCAGGTTAAAAGTTAAGACAATGATCTGGATCATCCAGGATGGACAGAGTCATAACATTTCAGTGTCTCAATGACCGATCTGTAAAGTATAGCTGAGACTGTCAACAAATACATCACCACCACAGAAAATGAACAAATAAAAGAACTAACGCATCCTAAGAATAAAATGTTAAAAAAAAAAAAAAAAAAAAAAAACAAAATTTCCCCCCCAAATAATTTTTCTCCCACTTNAAAAGAGTCAATATTGCCCCCCAAATTAATTTTCATCTCACTTCAGGAACCAAAAGAAGACTAATTTTAGAAGTATCATTATAATGAACCCTTACCTGCCAATACAGAGAAACACTGAAGAGCAAAGAACAATCCAAGCCTGTTTCTCCTCCCCGCTGCCTCATGAAGAAAACTTAACTATGGATAATTATGCTCTTAAGTTTGAGTCCTCAGCACATCTGCATTTAGATGAGATCAACCAACGCCTGAATATAAATTATCATCAGATTGACAGGAAGGAATGTCTTAAATTCTGTATTTTCTTATTCGCGATGCTGAATACGCCATCGTTATCTACAGCTTTCCCTACCTGTAATACAGATCTTCCTCTCAGCCCTATTCTGTATGGGGAACCTAGAGCTGCTGCTTCTGGAAGAAGAACCCAGGAAGCAGCACGAGAGAAACACAGTAAACGATAACATGACAAGTGCAGACCCACCAGCTTCCACCACTGCTGCTACTTCTCAGTATTTCCTAAGCTGTGGTGCTTCAAAAAGCTTGGAAAATCCACAGCTTAACCCTATTTTCTCCTGCAACAATCCATGAGGAAAACAGCAGATTCAGGCAAAGGGCTGCAGTTCCTCACCTCAGCTGGAGCTGGGACTGGAGATAAGCAGGTCGGCCCTTCCAAGGAGACAATGATAAATGTTCCCCTGGATTGCTTATTCCTGCAACTGTAATCACGAATCCTGCAGCATCTGGCACTTCTCCTTCAGCGTCACTGAAGGGCTGACAATTAAGAAAATCTGTCTTTTCTCAGAAAATCTCTTCTGGGCTGAGAAATGTCTATGCAGAAGAGCTAAAGAACAAAGCAGCACTTCTGATTTCAGCCAGGGAGAGAAAATGGGCTTAAACCGCTGCACAAAGGAAAGAAAAAGAAAACATCATTCCTGCCAGCTCCTGGATTCTTCAGCCTAGGATAACGTTTGGGCAGGTCTGGCAGGGGCTGCCCAGGG
>WEKY01043578.1:0-32974 GCA_013390045.1 Picathartes gymnocephalus
CCTCTGCTCCAGCTCAAACTGATGAGGCATCACATCAGTGGGGCCTGGTGTAGGAACTCTGCTCTGAATGCAGAATTGCTGCCACAAAACCTCACACGCGAGGGGCAGGGGCAGCTCATGAGGCTGCCCTGTGCTCTCCCCAGAACCTTGAGCCACGGGACCTCTTTGCATAATTTTTATCAATGAGTGTCACTTCCCAGAGGGATGTTGCATAAACCAGTGGCTTCCTCTGCCCTTGCACGGGATCGAGGTGCTGGCAGTGGCTTTCATTTCTTCCTGCTGCGGGTTCCTGCCTTGGGCTGGAGCCTGGGGAAGGCAGAGATTGCTGTGATCCCTTTGGTGCTGCAAAGTGGGGGCCCCTCTCCTCAAAGGTGTGCCCAGAGCATCCCTCAGCCTCAGGGCCAGCAGCTGGACTTGATTATCCTTGTGGATCCCTTCCAGCTCAAAAATATTCTGTGATTCTCTTCTTATCCCTTATTTCTGGGAATGTGCAGCCCTATGGGGCAGGTTCCTCACCCCAGGACTGAGTAAATTTGGGGTCTGCTCTGGCCCCACACTGTCCCTGCTGCTCCTGGCTGGTCCCTCTGCACAGCCCCAGGGGTGAGGGGGCTTTAGACTTAATTCCCTCAAGTTTTTTGAGGTATTCACGCCAGGCAGTGCCAAAATCATCAGATTATGCAAGACGAGTGCTGTGTTTGCTCCCCACTGAAACCTCTCCCACTCCATGTGAGTTTGTCCTGGTGGTGAGGTGGCCACAGCCTGGCTCAGGAGGAATTTATGGGAATCTCTGAGGCCTTTTTGTTTGACAGCACCTGCCTCAACTGACTCTTCCTTCGTTATTAGTTCTCTTTTCCATTTTCTCTCCTGGGTGCATGAAATTTGGATGGTGTTGAGCACTTGAACATAACCAGACAAGTCAAAAACAAGTGGCAGCTTTGGCTCTTTACTCCCCTCCCTAATTATTGAGCTTTTTCTTTCTTGAGTTTTTCAAATTTGTGTTTGTAAAGCTGAAGTTTCTCTTTCCCTGTGTTTCCTCCTCCCCAAATTTGTGTTCCTCTGCTGGATTCAAAAGTCACCTGCTCACAGCGGTCTTTCATGGCAGGAGAAATAAAACCACAAGTCATTTCTTTACTCTCCCTTTATATCAGTTCCTTATATCTAATTCCTAAAACAGAATTAAACACAACCTCCCTGCTTCTGCTGAGCTGCATTTTTGTGCAATTCACTGTAATATCCTCGATTCCAGTCACAATGGAAAGTATTTCATCAGCATCCAGTAAGAAGTCCCATCCGGCCCTCAGCTGAATGGAGAACCGAAAGCTTGGCCGCTCACTTCTGCAGCAAAGAGGAAATATTTTTGCCTTTTCCATCAGAAATAATCTATTAATTGTGAGGTTTTCCAGATGACAAGTCATCCTCTGGAAACTGCAATGCCCACAGTGCCCTGGTCTCAGTTTCCTGGGTTTTCTGGCTGTGGGAGATTCCTCACCACCCTCCTGGTGTTTGTTGTTCCCCAGTGCTGCTCTCTTGCCCATCCTGTCCCTTTTCCCTCTCTTTGGGCTCCCACCAAGACAAGCTCAGCTCATCCCTGGCTCAGGGCTGCTCTCTCAATAAAAAAGTCCCATTCCAGGGTTTGGATAGTTCAGGATCTTGTTCCTGTGGTTGATCCAGACAGCAATTCCTGGTTTCCTTCATCCTGTCTGTCCCCACTCCCACTTCTTCCCCATGCACAAAGCAAAGCTGGCCCTGGTGAGGGCAGGAGAGGAGCCGGAATTCCAGGGGTGGCTGGAGGGGAGAGGTGTTGGGAAATCTCTGTGGGACATGGAGTTTACAGGTAAAGAAGGTCATGAAAACACAAAAAACTTCCACTGGTTGGCCCTGAACTTGGGATTCCTCTGCACAAAGAGGCTGCTTTGAGCTCTAGAGAAACCTCTCAGTGTCTCTGCAGTCAGCAGAGCAGAAAACCAGAATAAACTCATGCAGATCTGTATTCCCTTGAGGAACTGAATCCCTTCCTTCTGCCTTTGTTTATCCAGGGACACGTGACAAGCAGCAGCATCTACAGCAGGTGAATTCTCCAAGCCTTCCTGAACCACCACAGATGGGGAGCCTGGTTTTTGTTAAATCCAAAGGATTTGTTTGTTTGTTTGTTTGTTTGTTTGTTTGTTTGTTTGTTCCTTTTAGCCACATGCACAGATTGGCTGAAACAGAAATAGCTGAAAATTGGGAGCTGGAGAAAGAACTGGAAAAGCTGAAACAGCTGGACCTGTCCTTCCACCACCCCAAGGCCAGATCAGCACTGCCCAGTTCCTCTTGACCAACTCCAGGAGATGATTTGCTCTCACCTCTGTCCCACAGATGCTTCTGATGCCTTAAGTTTTAAATTTTTTTCTTTTTTTTCTGTTCTGCTTTAGTGTGTAGCTCTCAGCTGCATATGAAGTGTTACTAAGTTCTCTTCACAGGGTAGTGAGACACAACAATTCTCTCCAGCTCAAGATTCAAGGACAATCCTTCCCAACCTCAGGCCCAAAAGCATCAACAAGGTAAAAAAGAGGAGGGCAAGCAAGGAGGATGGAACTTCATCATTCCAAGTTATTCATTGGACAGTTCAGCTCAAGATGCAAATGGAGCAGAACTTATCAAAGTGTGAAACCCCGTGCCCAGGCCCCTTTTCTGTGCCCATCTCGAGGCCCATCCTGGCAGGGCTGCAGCCGGGCTCTGGCATTGCCAGGCTGTGGCCTTTGAAGGCCTTGCAATAAATCCCTGCTTTATTCCTCTCATTTTGTCTGGCCTCTGCTCCAGCTCACACTGATCAGGCATCACTCCCAGCAGGCAGAACCTGGTGGCTGGGGAAGCTTTGCTGGACAAGAGGTGGGGATGGGAGCGCAGGCACTGCCATGGCTCAGCATTTTGGGCAGCTGGACTCTTCCCTTGAATCAGACAGGAATTAGTCATGCCCGAGGCAGCATCAGCAGCAAGGCCAGGGGAAGCTGGGTTTGCATGGTAACTGCAAACCCACTGTGGCAGCATCAAGGAAAAGCTGGAAAAAGCAAAAAAAAAATTGGAGAAAGGAGTGATTTTGGCAGCTCACTCTGTCTGGGTGTGCAGCAGAGCGGGGTATTGGGAATTACCCTCTGGCATTGCAAATGCTGCCCTTTTTCAGTCACTCTCCAGTCTCCTGGAGGTTTCATGTGCAATGAGCTGATCCCAATGGGCACCAGAAGGCTCCTATCCTTCCTCTGGCTTCTGCTCTTAATGCTGTCCCTGACAGAGGGGGCTTTGCTTTTGGGGGCTAGATCAGGAGAGATTAAATTGGATTAAATGATCCTGCTTGGGAAGAAGTGGGCAAGCAGTAATTGCAACAACTTGAGTGTTGGGAGGCTGCACCCAAAACTGAAACTCCTAGGTGTAAATTCAGCCACGGGACAGGGAGGGTGGCAGGGATCTGGATCAAGGCACCAGAGTCCAGGCCCTGCACTGCAGGGACTCGGTGTCTCTGCAGCCTTTCCGGTAAAGAAATCGCTCTTTTGACCACATCACCAGCAAAAAGGAACAAATGTGACACCCACAGTGACTTCTGGCTCAACACAACCTCGTTCCTCCATGATTTTCCCTGTCCAAGCAGGAGTCACTGCTGCCAGTGCAGATGAATATGTATGCAGTGCTTATAGAGCTCACTCAGGATGCCTGTGGTGGGGCAGGGTGAGAAGTGGCCTTTGTGGCAAACCTGGGGAGAAGCTGGGATCTTGAAGGCGATGGCACAAAGAGAGGGGGACTCGATGCATGGGTGCAAGAAGTCCGTTTATTAATCGCTCAGTCTCATCTCATATACCTTTCTGCGTGAGCTTAGGCAATTATCACTATAGCAACCTTATCTATATTTCTTAATTTTACCTATGCACAGCCTAGCACAGCCTAACACAAATATGTTAAGTATTGCAAGCTACTCATTCTTTCCAAAATCCCGCTTCCAGTTGCCAAGGCTAGGCCCAAGGCCTGCGGCCTAGCAGCGTTAGCACATCTGCTTCAGCCATGGGTTCTGCAGAGCTCCCAGTTCAGCTCTCCAGCTGCGCTGCCACAGGATCTGACCCCTGCCAGCAGCAGAGCCTGGGGCTGTCCCTGCCAGGGCACCTGAGCTGGCCTCTGCCACCCCCAGAGCTCCACAGCCCTGGCACGCTTTGGCACCATCAAAGAGCATCTCTGGAGCCGTGGCCCTCGCGGCCGCCGCTTCCCCTTCTGCGGTTTCCTCGCCTTTCCCAACTCAGCAAAGCTGCAGGATCCTGACATAATTTCCTTGGTATGATGCCCTCACTTTCTTTCCTTGAAACGCTGTACCCGCCCCTTCGGAGGGGGATAAAAGGGGAGCACAGCACCAGGGAGCACAGAGAGCCCTGCAGCCTCCCCAGCTCCAACTCCAGCTCCAGCTCCTCTCCCAGCGCCCTCAGCCCACAGCACCATGAAGGTCCTGGCAGCCACCCTGGTCACTCTGCTGCTCCTGGCCACCTGCTCCCCATCTGAGGGTCACCTGGGTGAGTGCAGTGTCACCGTGTCCTCCCTGGAGAGTCGCAGCCCTGTCAGGGGGACGCTGGTGGCCGTGGGGAGGGTTGGGGGCGGCGGTGCCGCACTGTGGGGTGCAGGTTTGCAGCTGAGGGGTCTCCTGGAGGGGGTTCTGCCGGGGGATGTGGCGCGAGATGGCAAATCCTGGGGGGTGGCAGTGGCTGTGCTGCAGCTGGGGTCTCACCAGGGCTCTGTGTGTGTCCCTTGCCCTCACAGACGGTGTCCCCAGTGACTGCTGCTTCACGTACCAGAGACAGCCCATCCCTCGGCGCCGCGTCAGCTCCGTCTTTGTCACCAGCAGCTCCTGCAGCCACCCGGGCGTGATGTGAGTAGCCAGCGCTGGCAGGCTCGGGGCACTGCCCGGGGGGGCCTTGGGGACACGCATGGGACACTCGGGGTGCTGCTGGTGGCACTCAGGTCCCACTGCCTCAGCCCAGCACCTCAAGGCAGGTTTTATCCCGGCAGTGTGGTCACCAAGAAGGACAAAAAGGTGTGTGCAGATCCCCAGGCACCGTGGGTGAAGGAGCTCCTCAAGCACTTCCAGAGCCTGAAAAACTGAGCCTTCCCTGCTGACAGCCACAGTCCCACCCCTGCAAGGCTTCCAGCCTCGGGCACACCAGAGAGGATTTGACCCCCAGGCATCTTCGATGGGGAAAATTATTTTATTTAACTTATTTAAGTTAAATTAAGTATTCTTTTTCTAAGCACAACAATTATTTAAACTATGTCAGAATAATACACTAAAATAAAGATAATTTCAATCGTATCGATGTGTCTGTTAATGAAGGGTCAGGTTTGATGCCTCTTTGCACCAAGGTGGGAGAAGGGACCCACAGGGACCCCTGGGTTTGCTGTTCCCCTGCCTGGGTTCAGCTCTGGTGCCACCCAGGTGACACCAGTGTCTCACCTGGGGCTGCCAGTGGTGGCTCTTGTTTGGAGAATGTCCTGGAAGGACCTGTGGTACCACAGGAGAGTCAGGGCACGATGTTCTATGGGATGGAATATCCTGTGGTCAGCTTGGATCACCTGTCCTGACTCTGCCCCCTCACAGCAGCTCCTGAGTCCTGGAAGAAGGAAAAAACCACTTAGGAACAACTAAAACACGAGTGTGCTCTCAACATTATTCTCGTGCTGAATCCATCAGCAAATATCTAAAAAATAATAACAAAAATAATCTATTTTAAAAAATAATAATAAAATTGAGCTGCAGATCCTTCCCCAGCTCCGTTGTCCCACACCACGGGTGACACCACCAGCCGGTTTGTCACCCAGCAAACAGGGCACCCATCCAGGACACAGGGACTGTAGAGGGGACAGTGTGCCCCAACCCAAATTTCTGTGCCACCCAACCCTTCCTTAACAGGCACATTGATATAATTGAAACTATTTTTATTTGAACTTATTATCCTGATACATTCTAAATACCACACATAACGGCTGCCTTTTGTGAGCTCAGAGATATTTGTGGTGAAGGAAATGCAGTGGATCTCACTCATCTGAGCTTCAGGAAGACACTTGAATTAAGGCCAGAGAGTAAATTACAAGCAAAGGCAGAGAAGATGTGACTGGCATACGAAAAGTAAATTTGCTCAAGAGCTGCCTGAAAGGGGCATGGTAATTGCTTCAGCTGAAAGGGGCTGTGTCACACTGAGAGGGGCTTACCCACACAGTTCCTTGAGTTTCTGCCTCAAAAAATATCCTGCTTGACATTTGCATTAATGACCTTGGCACACGAAGCAGGAGAAGGCAGAGGAAATGTGCTGATGAGGCAAAACCAGATGGGATCATCAATCCTGAGCAGGCCAGGACATCACACAAAAGGATTCTAATGACCTTGAGGGGTGGAGAAAGGATCCAAGGCAGCACTGGGGACAGGGATAACAGGAACAGCCACTGCAGCTTGGGAGCTGGGAATGTCTGGGGCAGGGAAAATCCCATGGCACCAGACTGATGTTAAACAGCATGAAAAGAGTTAAATGCAAAAGGTTTAGGTTGAAAAATGGGGGACTGATCCTTGTGAAGGCTCCAGATGTTGAAGGAGGTGCAGGGGGCACTGCTGGTGTGAGGACAGGCTGGAAACTACCTGGGAATTCCAGTAGAAGGGAAATCAGGTTTGCACAGGGACACTGTAAGGATCTCATGCAGGTTTCTGACCCAAGACAAAAACCAAGCACTGCTCCCAAGGACACCAGTCCCACCAGCACATTCCAGAAGCCATCCAGACTGGAGCTGAGATTCCCTCCCTGTGTGAACTGGTTTGTCTTTACAAAGGTCACAGAGGCCTTTTAGAGCACAAGGTGCCCCTAAAAGCAGCGTTGTTGTGGAATCCAACGTTCTCCAAGGCTGTCCAACCACCAGCAAACTGCTCTCATTCCCAGGAGAAGCACCAGATTCGCAGGAGATGGTTTTGGTGGTTGTGGGCTTTTGTAGGAGCTGCTCCACTCTGGAACTGGCTCAGCTCAACCCTTCAGTCTGGAACCATGGAATAACAGCACTTCTGCCAAATTCCCTCCAGAATTTGGCCATTCCCATCTCTAACAGCCCCTCTTTCTGTGCCCCGAAGGAGCAGAGCTGAGGCTGCCTCTGGTGGTGCACACACCCCATTTCCTAAGCTGACCTCTTGCTCTTTCAGTTCCCCAGGGCTGAATTAGTTTTGTGGTTCCAACCTTTTACTCTCCACCTTCCCTGTGTGCCCATCCCAGCTCGCTGGCCTTGCTGCCACATCCCCAGGGACGTGCCACCATCACTGCAGTACTTCAGCACACCAAATCTCCTCTGGGATCATCAGGGGTTTCTATTTATTTATTTCTCTACTTTCAGTTTCCTCCACATCCTCATCTCTGATCAAGTCCCTCAGAGCTTCCTGGGCCACCTCACTGCTGAGCTGAAAGACTTTTATAGCACTGTTTTATATTTTCAGGCTTTTTCTATTGACTTCCTCTTTCTCTGGAATTTCTCTTTCGAATTTACTAGGACAGGACTGATTCTGGGGTCTGTTTGGATCCCTTTCCTTTTCAACCACAGGATGTGGGACTGACTCACATTTTAGGGAGAATTACTTAATGGTCCCTCACTTCTATCCCCTCTGATCTGTGAATCCCAGCACCCTCAGCATCCCTCCACCCCCAAATTCCAGCCAAAGCTGTCTCTCTGGACACCCTCTCCTGCTTTTCTCCTGATTTTTCCTTCTGTGAATTCCCCAGCATGAGAAGCCCCAGCAGGACACGCTGTCAAGCCTTTGCTTTGCTTTCAGGACCAAGCCAGGAGTAATGGCAACCATCAGCCCTTTCCCATCCTTTTCAGAGCCACTTTTTTCCTGCAGCCTCCATGCCTGGACCCTGCTGGCTGTGATTCAGCCTGACAAAGCCTCCTCCGCCCAGGAGAGGCATCACTCCTGACTCAAAGTACTTTTTGGTGTGAAAACTGATTTTTCCCCTGGGCTAAACGCCTCAGTGCAGCCCCAGGGTGGGCTCCCCTGTGTGCCCACAGCCCCTCCAAAGAGCTGGCCCTGCTACCCCCAAAAATGCCCTGCAGGAAGGTGGCAAAGAGTCCAGACAGTGCAGGGAAACCAGAAATAACAAAACACAGCCGAGTTTTGCATCTGGGCCCGGCTTTTGCCCATGGAGCTGAGTGATAAAACAGTGATTTTGCAACCAGGGGCTCAGGACAGCTGTCCCCACAGCAGGACCGTGTCCCCACCAGAGTCTCCATCACCAAGAGCAGCAGGCTGGGAGCTCAGGTGACCATGCCAAATTGCAGGTGCCAGTCTGCAGCTCCTTGCACACTCCTGAGGTTGGGGCACTCCTGAGTGCCAGAGGTGCTCTGGGGGAAGGACACAGCCCCCAGAAAATCTCTGGGGCACAAGAGCCAGCAGACCTCGGTGGCTCAGAGGGCACAAGCAGAGGAACAACCCAGACACGGGAGATGTCTGGAAGGGGAAAGAGGAAGGGGTTTGCTCTCTGTGTAATCCTGCAACAGGCGAGATATGGACTCACCCTGCTGCTGGGAAATGGGGCTCCAGAGCAGCAGCATGGGCAGGAAAAATCAGCATGACTCAGGGTTCAACCACAAGGGTGGTGGTGCCCCAATTCCAGGGCCAGTTCAGCCCTGGATCATCCAGGAGGTAAAAATAATCTGGTTTTTGAGAGCTAGGTCCCAGCAGAGAATGTGCTGTCTCCAAGGGTTGAACTGCCTTCCATGACTCAGGAGAACCCTGCGGAGCTTCCCTTCTGCACAGTTCTCCATCAAAGGGTTTCAGGAGGGAAGGGAGAGGCCCTTGGGGTTAGAGCACGTGGTTTTTCAGAGAAACAGAGAAAGCAGGGCTGGGGAGACTCAACTTCCACTCACTGTGTCACTCTAGGAACAGATTTCTCCTCTCTCCAGGTGATCTCCCAGCACCTCCTCACTGCTGCAGGATTTTTCCTCCCACATTTTTGCTGTTTGAGATGAGAACATCATGTCCTTTCCAGCAGGAAAACCAAGGATGAAATTGTTCAGTGACCCCTGTGGCCCATTCTCAGGCCTCTCTCACCCTCTTTGCACTGCACACCACGATTCTTCCACGCTCTGCAAATTTAACAAATCCATGCTTGTTTGGAGCAGCATTAATAAAAATATCACATAGCAGCAGAGCTGTGGGGTCCCACATGCTCCTGGCAGCCAGGGGTGAAATCCACCCAGGCCATTTCCACAGGCTGACAATGACAATGAGGTGGCAGAAGCATTAGGGGAATTTTTTTGCAGTTTGAGGAGCAGGCTCATCCCCACGGGACCAAGCTGCTCATGCAATAATCCCTTCCCAGAGCTCACTGCTTGCTGATTTTGAATCCCTGTCAAAAATGATGTCAGGTTCAACTCCAGGAAAAGAACAGGAGCGAGTCCCTGCTAGTGTGGGAAGACAGGACTTGGCAGAGGTTCCCAAGGAGGGTTTCCCAGCCAGGTCTGCTGGAGCTGTTGCAGAGCAGCATTGCAGCACCATCTGCTGCCTGCTGCTCCCCCAGCTCCTCACCAGGCAGCTGAGAAATCTCTCACTCCTCAGGGTGACAAATGCTGCAGTCACCGATTAGAAAATGGATCTGCCTTTTCTTCTTGGGGGAAGCCAGGGCTCGGGTTCCCCAGACTTTCCTCAGCTGAAGGACAGATCAGGTCCTGTGGTCAATACTGCAGGTGAGTGTGAGCAGCAGAAGCAGCAGCTTAGAAAGGTTAATTGCTGCAAATATTTACTCAGGGTTTAAGCAAATTAAGACTCTGGTAGCACTTCTCTTTGCAGTGGCCTCCCAGCGAGGGCACAGCACATCTGACTCCGTGTGTGGTTGTGCATTTCTCCAGCTCATCCCAGCTCCTCCTGCCCCATCTAAAAGGCTCCCTGGAGATTCCAGGTCATCTTACCCCATCTGAAATGTTCACAGCAGATCCCAGCTCCTCCTGCCCCATCTAAAATATTCACAGCAGATCCTAGCTCCTCTTTCCCCATATGAGAGGTTCACAGCAGATCCCAATTCCTCTTTCCCCTCCTAAAAGGTTCAAAGGAGATTCCAGCTTCTCGTGCCCCATCTCAAATGTTCACAGCAGATCCCTGCTCCTCCTGCCCCATCTCAAAGGTTCAAAGCAGATTCCAGCTTCTCCTGCCCCATCTCAAAGGTTCAAAGTCCCACCCCAGCCTGCAGGAACGTGGTGCTGCACGGGAGCAATGCACAGCAAGGACACAGCAGGCTGAGAACAGCTTGTAAAGGCAGGTTTTGTATTTGAGCTGGCAGGAGTGTGACCTTGTCCTTTTCTTTACTGGGATTTGCAGGACTAAGTCCAAGGAAATAAATCAAAGGTGCACATGGAGCAGATCTCCTCCTCGGGGCCCTTCTCCACAGAGCAGCTCAGACACAAGAGCAGAAGGAAGGCCCAGCACGTGTGAAGGATGAGGGTACAGGCTCAGTTGGCTGTGGCAACACACATGCCAAAAAAAAAGAAGGAACAGGAAAAGAAGAACCAGGGGAATCCCAGTCTTTCTCCTCACCCTCACATCCGAGAATGCCACATCCAAAGCTGGGTTGTGCTGCAGCATTTCCTGGCTAACACAGGAGCTGGGTCACTGTCCCAAATCATGGCCAGTGCCCCCTCCCCAGCCTTGGGACCATGACAGCATCTGCCTCAGCACTCTGGCATCTCCAGCAGCTTCTCCCTCTCACACACCAGGCTTCTGCAGACAGCTCAGAAATTGTGTGTAACAGCCAATACTCTGCAAACACCTCGTGCCAGATTGAGCTGGGAGAGAATTAGCACAGCCCGAGCCACCCAGGCAAGGCAGCAGAGTCAGGGCAGCCCTGCAGAGCACTCCACAGGCAGCTGCCATCCCCCTCCCTGCTCAGCCTGCTGCAGATGTGTACACAGGAGATTTGGGTGTTTGTTCTCCAAACCTGCCTTGTTAATGCTGGAGGAGTATTGACACAACGTTCCCTTCCAAGCAAATGGAAATTGAAGCTTTTTATTGAACCTATTTTTTTCTTTAATCTTAGGCTTTTAGAACAAGGCATTTAACAACATTACCATTCATTTTTACATCATATGTCACAAGTTCAGCTGGGCTCCTGCTGGAGCTGCAGGTGAATGTTGTCTGCTTTCCCAGAAGTCCTCAGAGTAAAGACTTATGGAGAAGCAGACACTTAAACGCACACAAAACCAGAAAATGCAAGTGGGTTTTACTAATGAGGAAGGCACTTTGCTGCATGCACCTCTCCACCAGAAACAAGTCCCACTTTAGCAGACACCAACAGCATCTTTTGTCTTTGTCTAATTTGGGAGCTGTGTTGCACAGAAGTGGGAAGGCAGTTAATGTATGCAAAGTTTGCTCGAGCAGAAAGTGCTTGATCTCGTCAGGGACTGGAAGAATAGAAGCTTTGCATTCCAAACAAAGGATTCCCCCAGGAATGGGAGGTATTTGAAGGTGTCCACTTCTGCATCTGGAATTAAAAGCTGAGATTTCTCACAGAGAAATGCAAATCAATTAAGTGAACCAAGAAATGTTTGGGGAGGAGAAGGAAAATATTTGGCAGACAAACACTAAAACATCGAGCAGCTCTGTGGGAGTCATGTCCCAGAGACTGGACCAAAAACATAATTAGTCTGTTGTGGAGATAAACACCAAGCTTGTGTTCTGTTTTCTCATCCCAAACACCTCCCGGGCACTTGCTGCCTCACATCCTCCCTCCAGCAGCAGAACTCCAAGTGTATGAAACACCTGGGGGAGGAAGGGTTTTAGCAATGTGTGAAGTGTTCCTTCCAAAGTGCACAAGTAGTAAACAACATTTCCTCTGGGTCTGCACCGCTCCCAACCACACTGGGGGCAGGCATGGCATTCCCAGCCAATGTCACCTGCCTGGGAGCTGGATGGCAGCTCTGGATCCACAGTGTCCCGTCTCTCACACCTGGCAGCAGACAGAGCTGCCCAAGTGTCCCCACAGAGGTAAAAGGGCCACCAGTCACACCAGGCTGGCAGGGAAACGAGGGGCTTCAAATGTAGATCACATCCGAGTCATGCTGCTGAACCTGCAGGCAAATCAAAGAGGGACAATTAGTGCTGGCTTCAAGTAACTCCCGTAGGTCTGGGTCTTCCTTTACCTCCAACTCTGGAACCTTTGGCAAGATGCTCTGCAATAGCTTTTTCTTCCTTCTTTAAACAAATGTGTTTTCCTCACCCCTGAGTTTAATCTTAAAAGTTGTTTCTGTTGCCTCAAAAAGAGCTGCTCCCTCAGCTGTTGCTACACTCAGCTGTGTCCTTTAGTTCTAAGCACACCAGCCCTGAAGGAGGTATTGAATGGTACATTCTGGAGCTCTGCACTGATCCTAAACCCCCCAGTTTTGTTCAGATAAACCCCAACAAATCCATCAGGCTGTCTTCATTCCCTACACCTTGCCCAATTAGCATTGCCTACAGGCAGCTGATTTCCTCCCCACTGCTCCAGACCACATTTCCTTACAGCTCTTCTTGATTCTCCAGTCCAGTGACATTTCAAAACAGGTTGTTTTTTTCCCTGACACCCAGCTCATTGCTCTTCAGGCCTCTTTGACAGGGAGCACATGGAAGAGAACTGAGCTGCTGGGAGCCTGGGTATTTATTGGCCTCTTCCCCCTGCCTTTTAAAAGCAGAAGACAGGTACAGTATGTTTTAAGCTCTCTATACCTGGGAGCACATTTCTCATTTCCAAGTCTGGCTGCTACAAATAAAATTGAATACAGATCCTCCTACTGTGTACAGACATCTCTGCTTCATTTACCAAGGCTTACAGCTTTGCACTGCAGCTTAGACCAGAAGTGAGAAAAAACAGGCAGCCTGGAGTTATAAACATTCCCAAATGATGTGCCAGCACCAGGGATTCCAAAATCCTGCAAAAACCTTGTCAGCTGTGAGGCTGGGACAGAGCAGGACAAACCAGGTCCCTACAGGCAGCCACCCTCTCTGAACTCCAAACTTTTAGGCAACATTTAGGAATTTACTAATGAATTTGATTACCTTTATAATCTGTTTTCTGGTTCCTGTGCCCACACTGTTGGCAGCCAAGGAATTTGCTTGGGAAGATGAGTTTTCCACTGGCACCATGTGCTGAATTTTGTTGGTGCAGGGCCAGCTGCTTGCAGTGTTTAACAAGTAAGCAGGGAAAGGTCTTTGAAGATTTACATCCAAGGCATCTCCACTTTCAAAGGTTTTCATCCATGATGGGGCCTTGAAAAGAACAGAGCACATGGAAATTTAATGCCCTCTCTATATCAATAGTCATTAAGCCAAAAAGAACATCAGATGAGTAGTCAGTAAATAAAGGCCATCTTTCCTCATCATTTTCCCAGCCTCCCTTCTGTTTCTAAAAACCATTGACTCAGAGCCATTTTTGCTACATGAGGAACAACCTGCAGACACAGCCAGGCCTATTCTTGCTCTCCTTCAGGAAGAAGTTGAAGAGTTTATTCAAATAACAAGCAACTTATGACAAAAATCTGGGTCTAGTTCCTCATTGCCTTCAAAAAAAAAAAAACAAAAAAAACACATCAAGGTTTTTATGACTTCCAGCAACCACAAAGCACATGAATGAGAATGTGTTGCAAACTGTAAGAAACCACATTTAAATGTGTTAGTCACAACAATTTTCTTTGCCCCATGACCTTAAATCGTGATTGTCATTTCATAATCATAAAATAAGACGATTATTTTTTGCTTATGGTCCTGGTATTCAGCCCAGGAAAAAGGCTTTAAGATTTTGGTTTGACATGAATTTTCCTCCTCTAAAAGTGTTCATGCTTCTCATATTTTATCATCAAGGGTACTGAAGGCTGGGACTGGAATACTGCAGGTCCCTTTGGCACACCCACCCTGTTCCATCTTGGGGTTCATGCTGGAGAAAGGGGCAGGGGTTTAGGGTACTCACACTTCCTAAGGAGCGATCCAAGGAGCCCAGGACTTCATTCCAATGACAGTAAAGCCCAGCCTGTTTTTCCTCCAGTTTCAGAGCATGAATTTCTGACTTCAGTTCTTTCAGTCGGTCTTCAAATTTCCTGCTCTTTTCTAAGTAGTCCAGCCTGGGTCCACACATGGAAGACAAAAAGCTTAGGGAGGCACAGTTTAACTCAAGAACAGGTGTTTGTGGAAGGAGGAGAGTTGGGTTTTGTTTCATTTTATGTTTAATAGGCAAAAGGAACCCTAGCAATGCCAGCCTGGCTCCCCCGACCCAGTGACAAGGGCTTCACTTCTTTCTTTTTACTTCCTAACTTTTTACCAAGCATATCCTTCCAGACTAAGGGATGTCTGATGGATCAGCTCCCAGCAATTTCACACTTTAGCACTAGAGGCAAACTTCTGTCCTCTCACATGCTGTAAGTTCAGCAAAGTGCTTTGTCCCTCCCCAAGACAGAAGGTTCTGGATTTATCATGGCTTGATGCCACCAAAAAACCCTTCCCCTGTGTAAACAGCCAGTCTGACACAGACATCACCCACACCAGCTCAGCAAAAGGCCTCCAGCCACACGCACATCCCAAAAGATGAACTGTGATTCCCAAAGATTTCACTGCCCTTCTCATTCACTTGCACCCCAAGCATACTGATACCTCTCTCTTTCTATCTCGAAGGAGAGTCTCTTGAGGTCAATGTCCTTCAAATCCAGCTTTATGGATCCTTTGTCAAAGTTGGCATCTCTGCTGTCACCTGGGGAGTACTGGGGGTACTTGGCCATGTGCTGGAAGAGGCAACACAAGCACTGCCAGTCAGATCTGATGGATTGATTTGGGATTTATCTCCCCAGTTCTGCAAGAATGCCATGCTGAGCCATTTTCTAAGTTTCTGAGACCCACAGATGCTCCTGCAGCCCTTCCCCTGCACCCAGCTGAAGTCCACAACCCACAGATCCAAGAGCAGAGATGTATCCTGGCTGCAGTGTTTCTATTCCAGCAGAGAATGGAAATCCATCCTCAGCAGGACTGGAGCAGAACAGGGAGTTGTGGCACAGGATTTTAGCAGTGCTTTCTTGATGGGGACAACTTCACCTGCTTTGCCTAAAGACACTCACGGGTGTGCCAGGATGACACAGCTGGCTCAGCACAACCATCTCCACAAAAAACTGCCTGCCTGAAACGGCACCATGAGTTGGGGAGCAGAGGCTCTCTTGCCTTCATGTCTAAGTCCATCACCAGTTCTGGTTTTAACTTTTGTCTTGCCTTTCTCATCATCCTGAACAAAAACAGCTTCCTTCCTCACTACACTGCTTTTCCACACCAGTTTGACCCCCAGGTGGATACAGCCATGCCACTGCTCAACTTGATGGGGGCTATAAAAATGTCATCAACACCTGACTGTCCCTGAAGATGAAGTGGAGCCCAGGGGAGCAGAACTCACAGGATAATTAAGCCTGGTGATGTCCAAGAGCTTCTGCTTCGCTTTGCGTTCGGCCTCGCGGGCTTCGTGCAGGTCTTGTTTCAGGTGCTCTGCTTCCTTGGCTCTGCAAGAGAAATATCCTGAGGGGAATGGCTGATGGTTCCCAACCAACCCATGGATTCCAGAGCTTTCTAACCTCTGGAGAACAAGTCCACTACTGGGTTATCCTTACACCAAGGCACTCGTGGTAGGATGCTCACATGGAGAGCTGACTGGGCACAGCGGGACAGAGACACTCCTGCACCAAGTGGCTGAATTCACATGATTTTCCTACGCCTCATTTCCATGGGCTCAGTTACAACCTGCTGACACAGATTCTCTCCAGGCCATCACAGATCCTCCCTGAAGTGGGGAGAGGCTGCTATTTATTTTGGCAAGCTTCCTGGCACTATCCTAAAACAAGTAGAAGGATTTCCTAATAATAAGGTTAAAAATCCTCTGTCAACACTGGCCTGCCCTGCATGTTCAGGGAGCATGCCAGCACTCAGAGTGGTTTATATTCCACATGAGTTTACCTGGTTTTACACTTCTCAAAGCTCTGAAAGGGAAACAAGAGACCATTCACTTGGTACTAATGAATGAAAACAGCCTCATATCTCACAGGGTATAAAGAGTAAATTTAGATAGGCAGCCAGTGCTCATTTGACAACACTAAAAGTGGTTCTGCATTCTGGATCTTTCTTGCTAAACATCTCTACAGCTTTGCATCTGATACTCTGTAAACTTGACCTGCAATACAACAACAGCTTCCAAGGAGGCTTAGTCCCTCTGAAGTGTCACTTGAGGAGCAATTCCCCCCTCCTGGGCTCGGCTCTGAGGAAAGCAGCACTCTGTGCAGCCCAGCTGGGAGCACAGGGTGCCAGGGAAGCAAAGCCCACCTCCTGTCAGACTCCTTCACCAGCTTCACCGCGATCAGCTCCGCCTCCCGCATCTTCTGCTCCATCAGCCGCTTCTCCTCCTTGCTCTTCAGAGCTGTGATCTCCAGCCTCTGGCGCTCCTGCTCAGCCTCTGCAGCATTCTGGGCCAGCAGTTTGGCCTCTTCTTCTGCAATCTGGGCTTTCTCAGCCAGCAGCTCTGCTGCTTCCTGGGATCGGAGCTGAGGAGAAAGAATTTTCTTTAGTTCCTTGTCCAGAACGTACAAAATCACCCTGGCAGGCAGGAAACATATTTTACCAAGAGATCAAGGGATAAAATATTATTTATTAAATAAAAACCAGGCACAATTTCAGGGTCTAATGTTCCTCCTCTGCTCCAGAATTTCCTGTGTCTCACCTCTACAAAGCACAGAGAAAAATCTTAGAGTGGAAGTCAGCCCCTTCAGCTGTTCCTTTTTCCCACTTGCAGCTCCAAGGTTGCTTCCTTTCCCCCTCTCTTTGCCTGAAGAGAGCACTGTGAGCCAAATACAGGGAGGGAATGGCTCACAGATTATGGCAGATGAAGGTTTTCCCAGGGATTCCTGCATGCCCCTTCCACCAGGAATCAGAAACTCTCCAGCCTTGTCTGAGCTACAATTCCTGGTGTCAAAAAAGTCCTGCTTCCAAAGCAAGAAAGCCCAGCAAGCACAAGAATATTCAGCCTAACTCACCAGGGCCTCATTGGCCTGCCTGGCTTCATCTTCCAGCTGGAAAAGGCGCCTTTCCAGCTCTTCTTTGGCTCTCTCAGCTTCTTCTCGGAGCTGCTTCTCCCTGGCCAGCCTCTGGTTCTCCATCTGGAAGCAGGATGAGCAATGGTTGGTGGGATTGCAGCAGGATCTCACCTGGGCCTGAGTGAAATGCACCAAATGGAGAAGGGGCTGCTCTCCAGCTGGGATGGTCAGCAGAGGTGCCTGAACTTTGCAGCACTGAGCTCCTCAGGCAGGCACTCCTGGTTATTCCAGACTGCTGGGAGAGCCCTTGGATTGATCTGGTTTGTGCCCCAAGTCTTTGGGATCACCTCTCCACACAAACACCTCCGACATCCTCAGATGCCACAGAGCTGCTCCCACATTCAGTCCTGCTGCACTTCCTCACCTCCCACACACACACTGATGGGATACAGGAGCAGCAAGGGCACCAGCTGGAATAATAATCACTGTTAGCAACAACAGAGGAGTAATAATAATAATGGAATAATAATCACTGTTTGCAGCAACAGAGGAGCAGAGAGAATCCACCTTTTTTCGAGCTTTTTCTTCCCTGGCTTGTGCTTTCATTTGCTGGATCTCTATGGAGTCCACTTTTCTCCTCCTCATAAATAGGTCGTGGTTTCCAATGCACAACTGGAAAATCTGGAGAAGAAAGGCAGAGCAAATGGGATTTTGAAGGACTTGTGCCCCTGCCAAAGGGGCCCACACTGGCCTCACAGGACAATTCTGACTTCAGCACAAGTGCTGGCAGCTCCAAGGAAATCAGCACCCAGGGCAGGCTCATAGCCAGGCACACAACAGTTCAGGTAAATTTGTAACAGGATGAGAGATTCCTCTTGTCCTTCATCTCCCTCTGATCCCATTTTCCTGAATTACACAGGCAACAGATCTAGGCTGAGATCCCAGGATCACAATTTTGGTTACAAACAATATTTCTCAGTCAGGCTCAGCTTTAAAGCAGGAAAGCAGGACACTTACCAGTTTGTTCACTTTGAGCTGAGAGGCAAAAAACTTGAAGACTTCTGCTTTTTTGTCAAGGGGTTTAATAGTTAACTACACAGGCAAAAGAAAGAAAAAGAAAGGAAGCACAGTGAGGAGGAAAATAAGTTGTAACTATTAAAACCAATGCAAACTTGAGCTCATCTCTACTTCTTTCTGGGGAAGCAGTGATTTTAGGCCACAAATACAGGGACAGTGATGTAAAACTGGTTTTCTCCATAGAATCAGGCTGTGTTGGAGGATAAACCCCCAGTGCCAGTGTGGATGGTGGTGTTCCTGATGCCACCTGTGCCCTGCCCACTGTCCCCAGAGCTCTGGAACAAGCCCTGGTTATCAGCAGAGCAGGACATAGCAGCAATCCCCAGAAGCAGGCATGGCCTTAAAGCCAGGGAAATGGCAAACACCTCTCAGAATAGCAACAATTGAAGGGATAAACAGAGGTATCAAGGGCCTAAGGACTTGTTCTTCAAAGTCCTGGAGACTTCCTCACGTTTTCATCCCAAGCTGTTCCCAGAGGCCAGGCAGGGTTTTCCTGCTGCCAGTTCACTCCATACCTGGTGCTCTGTTTGGCTGCAGAACAAAATATGGCCCCCTTTTTTTTAAATTTTATTTTAAGACCCTGTTTTCTGTTCCTCCCAGGTTCCCTGGCACTCAATTCCTCTAATTCACTTGCAAGGTAATTCCTGTGTAATTCCAGGGCATCTGAGTCACCAGAATCACAATGTCCTAGAGCTCCTTTCACCCTCTAGGTAATGACTGGCTGCCTTTTGAGGAGCAAAGCTGTGATGTGTCACTGAATAAAGTGAAGCTTAAACATAGGGCTGCCCAATTTCCCCCTAACAGCAAGTTAAAGCAATTCATTCACAGATTTCAGGGGAAGTTTGATGGTATCAGGGACTAAAAATGTTCTGGAGGCAGCAAACCTGTAGTCTCCTCTGATTTAATGGACGTGAATTTAAAAATCTCATCTCAATTTTAGATCTCAATTTTCTGTGGGCCATTTTCCAAAAGCCCACAGAAAATGGAACAGGCTGTGCTACCCTTTGGCTGACAAATTCCAGGTATTCCAGTACCACTGTAGTTTTCCTGAGTTTGTTTTTTCTGATTATAGCCTTCCACGCAGACCATGATTTGTACTGAGAATAAATTTCCCCCACTCCTTCACTTTCTCGAAGCAAGAGCTGGGCTCCACAGCAAAATTGCAGTGGTAGGGTTGTGCTGGGGAGTGAAATCATGTCCCAACAAACTGGCAGAAGTGAGGCAGAGAACCATTAATATCTCCCTGCATGTCTCCTCTTGCCACTGGGCTCCAAGCCTCAGCTGCAAGGACAGCTTCTGCATGTGCAAGCAGCATGAAGGTTTTATGGATCATGGAATTCCTGCTGGGATAAGAGAGGAAGCCAGGCACGGTGGCATTCATAATATCTGTCTTTTTCAGAGATCAACACACTTGTTTTGCAAAGGCCAAGCAGCAGGGAAGGAGTCAGAACAGAGTCAAAGCTCAGAGCAGCCTCGGGGAACTGAGGTTTCAAGCTCATCTGCAAGGCAGGGCTGTTATTTTTAATTTTGTAACAAAGCTCCCCAGGATTTTCCCCTTCTCCCCCAAAACTATTTCAACAGAGGAAGTTTTCAGCCTGTTCCAAGAATCCCAGTCCACACCCACGCCCATGCAAAAAGAATAATACATCAAAGTCAGCATACCTCTTTCTCACTACAGGAAATGTTTCTGATAGAGCTCCACTCAAAGGACTTACTGGGAGAGAACCTGTTATTAATGCTGTAGATATGAATACCTTTGGCATCAACTCCAAGCAGGAGATCTGTGTGGTTTTTATTTTGCTAAAAAAAAAGAGATATCAGTAAATGGCATTTTTGGTGACATTAAACAACCACAGACAAGAAGCATGTATTTTAATATATTGATATTTACCTGTATTTTAGGAAATAGATGTTTATATAAAATATTAATGCTGTCACTGTTACTAATAAACTCAGTCCTCTAGGCTGATTAGAGCAGCTCAAACTATTTCTCCTTCCTGGAGTTACTCAAAACTTTTGTCAGGTTGTAAAATATTAATCTTAACTGTTTTATTCACCTGCTCATTTAGCAGGCAAGAAAACCAAGTCAGAACAAAACCAGCAGCAGGGAAAAGCAGAAGTCAGGAGTCCCAGTTCCAAACTCCCTGGAGGATTTTAAAAGGACAGCACCATTATCTGCAGCAACTGGAAACTGCTAAAATAAGGCACTTACAGCAATTGGGAAATAATTGACACCATACATTTCCAAGTCTTGGGCAATTTTCAGGTAGTTCATCTCAGCTTCATCCCTGGAGAATAAAGCCATGATTATGGAATTCCTTTCCAGCCCTTTTCTCCTGGCTGACTTTCCATTTCCCACTTAGAAAAGAACAGCCAATCTGGACTTTTGAACAAACTTACTTGGTTTTTGCCATCTTGCTTTCAATAATAGAAAAAAGGATAATAAAAACAGCATCTGGACAGAATAAAGGCAGTAAAGTTGCAACTATTTCAAGAGATGACTCATGGATAGTGTAATCTTCATTAAAATTCATTAAAAGTCTTATCCTTGTGTTAGTTTTGCCACTCCATGTCTTGGAAACCCACCCTTCCATTGTTTCCCAGGAATATATTTCCTTCACGAAATAGAGTTCACTGAGAAATGAGTCTTGAACAGAGCTTTTGGCCAAGGCCAAAGAGGGGTGAGAATCTCTCCACGCACTTTTCTCCCCCTTTCAAGGTAAATCAGTAAATCTTGAAGAAAATATTCAATAAAAATAATGCTAAGAAGCCTCCAGAATAGAGAGAAACAGAACCCAAATATTAGGAAAAGCTGCCTCTGGGTGCTAACAGATCCTATTGACTGTTTAATTGGATTTCCAGGTAGGCTGAATCACACTGAAAACAACAAATCCCATAAATAAATGTATGGGGTTTCCAAGAAATGCAAAGGTTTCCTACCTGGCAATACCCCTGTGCTCAGCATACCAAGCAGTGATTTTCTCTTCCCACATCTCTGCTGTCAGCTGGTACTGCCTGAGGACCTGCAGGGGAAGGAAGGAGGTTGGATCCCTTTGAAAATCCAAATCCAACTGCTGCCTCTCCCAAGCAAAGTGAATGCAGAACTCACAGCTTGGGCATTTTGCAGAGTTTTTAATGCTCTGGTTAATCCCCAGCAATATCTGCACTGCAAAGAGGGGATGCAAAGATTCTGCATTGCAAAGAGCAGATTCAAAGATTTGGATTTATATAAAATTAAGACTCACCCTTTTGGGTAACAGCTCATCATGGGCTAGAAAGCCTGGCTCGTGGAAATTTGGGTCATAGTCACCATACTGTCCCAAAAAAGAAAAGGTATTTCATTTGTTAGAGGCAGACTGCTGAGGGAGTTGTTCCTTGCATAGTTTGAAGCGAAAGCTTGAGGCAGATTGAATTTTGGTTCCCCTGCACTCATCCCCTCATCTGAGCAGTCCCTGGAAGCTCCTTCCAGCCCTAGTGCCATGCAGGTGGCTCCAACACAGCCACTGAGCCACTCAGACTTCAATCCCCACCTGGAAACCTCCAATCCCAACCCTGGAAACCTCCAATCCTAAGCCTGGAAACTGCAGCTCTGAAGGAATCTCCCAGGAATTCACCCTCTGGAGCAGGGGAATGGGATCTGCTGCACAGGGAGAGCCCTGCTAAGTTGTGTTCACCTCCTGCCATTGTGTAAATCGGGCTTTTGGTGGCAAGAATTGAACAGAGCTCTGAGAGACACTAAAAAACTTTGTGTCCTTCCATTTTTTAGCACCTTTTGCATCCATTAGAACTTTTAAAACAATCATTCTAGCTTGGAGAAAGGTTACACTAAAATGTTAGGTCCAAATAAATGCCCTAAGTGCGAAAAGTATAGAAAAAAACCAATCTTGTAGTGGCATTTATTTGTTTCCTTTCCTAGCTGTGCTTGTACCTCCCAGGATGACCAACTTCTTTAACAGCAAATTTTAACCCTGCTGTGTTTACAAACTACCATGTAGATGTGTTGGTTAAACCAGAAAAAAGTCAATTAAAAAAGATTTCCCATGCACAAACCTTGGCCTGAACAGCATAAGAAGCCAGTAAAACTGTAGCTTCTGGTGAGCAATAGATTTCCTCATTCAGGATTTGTTTCTTAACCTAAACCAACAGAAAAAGGGAACAAGTTAAAGAAGCTCAAAGTCAGGACTTCTTTCAGGCTTAAAATAAAAGCAGACATGCCCAGACTATAACTTGGCACCAAATATCACCTTCAGGAGCTAATAACAGCAACAAGAAATTGGCATTCAGGAACAGGCGAAAAAAAATGCCAGTCAGCTCTCTCCACACACTTACATAAGGAGTCCTTAAAAGAACATCCTATAAAACAACAATTTTATTGTCTGTGCTTCATTTCTTTTAACAATCCTTCTTTTCTTTCTGCCTGCTTTGGAAAAGTCAGCTCTGCATCACATCAGACTTCAGATTTTAGGTTGGGAGGGAGCTCTGGAGGTCAGGTCCAAGCAGGGCAGACCCAGGGCTGTGCAGCTGCCATGTAAAAACCATAAGAGATGTTCTCCAGCTTTCCAGAATGAGAGAATAAAGGAGACCCCCAAAAGAGAAGCTGAATAATAGAGCACTTAATTTCTTCATTTTCAATGGTCTAAGCACAATCAGACAACGCTAACGAGTCTCTCAATGTTCTTTTCATTTAATAACCTGTGGTGCTACCAAGGCCAGAGGTGTAATAGTTTGTAAGGTGCTGTTTGATTTTAAATCAGTTGTGCAATTTCTGTTTGAAAACCTAAAGAGGGAATGGGAAATTAATCTTCCCAAATCCTCCTCTCTTTAGGAACAAGCACAAGAAAATTTTGCATAGCTCACAATCTTAAACATTTCCAAACAGAAAAATTACTCCAGCTAGCTCAAGTTCTGTTTACAAACACACCTCTGTAGGTGCTGGGAACTGAAACGAGCCACCAAGAAAGTTTTTTCTTTTCAATTTAGTCCCTGGTGAGCACAATCTCTGAAGCTGAGTTACAGTGCAGGGAACATTCTTGCTAGGCTGTTAAAATGGAAAGAATGAAAAGATTTTCCTTCCAATTTGGAAAGCTCCAGCTTTCATTCTCCACGGTGCAAATGGTGCTCCAGAATTTGGAACAATGTGGATAAATCCCCCATAAGTGTCTGGGTGGGGCTTTTTTTTTTTCTGATCAGTGTTAACGAGGACTTTCTGTTAAACTTCATGAAGAAGCAATAAATTACCTCATCTTTAAGCAGACAATATCTAGCTTTAGTCATTGACATTTATTCAGGCATTTTGCAAAAGCTGTTATGCCACATTAATTTGCAAAGGTCTGAAGAGTCAGGAGAGCTGAAATCTTCAGGTATCCAGATGTCTGTACATGTTTTTCCTATTAGCATCCAGGTGTGAGCTGAACTTCTTACAGGCAGGAAACTTTGCAAGTTCCAATTTGTTTCAGCCTTGTTTTCCTACTTTGGAATGAGAGGAATTTGCTAATTGCATATCTGCTAGTTAAGGCAGGTTCAAGCAGAAAAGAAAACAAAAAAAAGTGGAAAAATCAGGATTAAAAGAGCAGGAAGTTCTGGACTCTCATTCCTTTCCAAAATTAGCTGAAGAAATAAATTGCCAAGTGGTTAAAGGTTCTGGATGAAGTTCTGGTGGGTTTATGAACCCTCAGAGCTGCATTTCCCCATTATTCCATCAGCACATCCTCCTCAGGGCACAGGGGAATTTCCTGGGTTTATTTCCAGCTGCAGACTGATTTTATCCCAGCTACCTGCACAGACATCCTGCTGGAATAAAGCAACACTCCACAGGCTGAAACATCCAGAAGGACTCCACAGCAACTCAGGAGAGAAGCTGGATGTCCCAGACATTGGAAGTGGCCACCCCAAACTCAGCTATGGAGCCTTTCCTGGTTGATCCATCTTTATTTTGGATAAGGCTCCAAGAATTTGCTCCTTCATGCACTTTTTGATGGAGCTCAAATGGTGTCTGCTGCTCTGCTCCTTTTAAACCTTGCCAGATTTACACACACCTGGATTTCAGAATGCCTGTCAAATCCCATGATCTTTTACCCCTACAATCCAAAATGAAGGTTTAGGGAGTCCTTGTTTTCTAGAGGTTTTGCCCTTCAGCACAAGATCTCCCCAAAAGCCTCCCAGTTCTTCCAGCCGTTCCAGCTTTTGCATGGATTTTTTTTTTTTTAACCACATATTAAGGAATAAAACAAGTCTGGAATATCCAAATTTGGAATTATCCCCCAAACTGCTGCTGTTGTTACAAAAACCTGCAGAAGATGAAACATTCAGCTTACCTGGACACAAACCCACAGCAGGCAGATGTTTGTATTTCATTAAAATAATATCTACAAAGTTCTTGATACAGCTGAAGCAAGCAAAATTATCCTGAGCTGCCAACAAGATCAAAGACAATGCAAAAGGATTGGGGAAAATACAGAAGGAATTCATGGTTAAAAACTGTTCCTGACCTGAAGGAAGAATAAATGCTGGGTAATTTCCTGTAAGAGTTCCTCTTCTACCTTCTCTGGGTAGAATTTAGCCAAAAAATGAAAGCTAATGGGATCTTCTTTGGGGATTTCTTGATCTAAAACCTGTTTAGAGATAAAATAAAATCAGCGGCAAGAAGGATACATGAGTGTCTCACGGTAGTATTCCCAAGGAAAATCAGAAAGCAGCCAATAATCCACTTAAAGCAGCCTTCCCATATTTCAGAGGGAAGGGTAATTCTGAGCTTTAATCTAACAGCAATCAGTGGTGATTAGTGTGGGATGCTTCAGGTCAAATGGGATAGAAGCAATCAGAGCAAATAATCCAATTTTAGCCTTAAAAAAAGCTACCATGTCAAATTCTGAGCTGTCATGGAATACATCCCTTTAGCTCCCGTGCTCCAGAGAGTCAATATTTATAGAAGTAAATAATTAATTGCCACCCATTTTGTCTCCTGTACCTTTTTGTCCATCTTTAACCAGGTGCACATTCCTTTAATTGTGTACTGCAGGCCAAAGAACCAAGTCTCCCTTAAACCAAGGGCTCGGCACACCAGGTCAAACAAATCCTTTCCCTTCCACTTCATCTAAAAGAGAGAAAAATCAAGAAAAACCTGTATATCCTAAATGAATTTACTCCACTTTAGCCCTTTCTTCTATGAAATCTTATTTCATCCTTAGGTTTTTAATGAAATATTCTCTGCTATCCTTCTCCAGACACATCCAGAGAGCAGCTGGAGTCATTTAACCACCAAGCACTTGAGGGAATGAGGATTGTACCATAGATTTCCCAAGATGTGGCAGGTCTTTATTAATATTTGTCCACATTTTTGACTCAATGGTTTATACAAATTGGAGAGACTGAGAGAAAGCCAGGGGAAATCAAATCAGGACACAGGGCAGGAATGCTGAACAATGAGAGCAGATCCACCTTTCACACCCCTCAGGTATTTCAGTGGCACCAGGCCAAGCCTTTATCCTACTCTGATTTAAATGAGTCTTCTTAAATGTTTTCAGTTTAGCAGCCACAAAGAGCAAACTGATTAAAGGTCCTAAATTGACACACATCTGAAGCCTTGGTTTTTTTTCCACCAAAGAGGCTGCTCATCTCTTTCTTCTATTGGACCAGATTTTAGAAAGATGATTTTATCTAATTGCTAAAACTAAAACTGAATGGCAAAAAAAATCCCTGAAATTTTAGGCAGCATTTGAGTGGAAAGCTGGAAACCATCCCAGCAAAGGAACAGAATCTGGGGAGAAAGGAGAGGTAGCAAAGGAAGGAATACGATTTGTTAACAAGGACTCTGATCTCTAAATCTAATTTTCCAAATCCTTTATTTTCACAACTGTGCCTGCAAGTACTCCAGAGCAGGAAGTCATATAAGACTAATCTATTCTGTTTCTGAAGGACCTAATAAATGACATTAAATGCCTCACAACACAGTCAAGTCTCACTAAAATTGCCAGTCTCATTGGAACTGAGTTTTCTAACTCCTCAAAATACCCATGGGTCTTGTTTCGCTTTTGCTGAATGATTAGGAATTAATTAATCAGGGACAGTTCTGTCCCTTCAATAGTGCAGCCCAATTTATTTAGCAATCAACCATTTATTTTTCTCCAGCCATGATTTCTCTAATCACTTTATCAGACAGCCATAATTAATAGAACTGCCAGCTTTTTCATCAATCCTTTTTTTCTTTTCTACCCAGAGATCCAAACACCCACTGCAGTTAAAGATCAGGAATTTACAAATGCCAAATTTAAGAGAATGTCCCAGATCAAAAAAAGAACCAGTTTATAATTATTTTAAAAGCAACATCTTAGCATCAGCTCTGACCAGTTTATCCAAGTTGGAAGTGACTTAAAGAGTTGTGTCAGTTCCAAAAAATAAAAAAACAAAAGAATTTCATGGAGAAGTAGGAATCCTTACAAACAATTGGAATGCTTGTGAAGAAATCAGGTTTAGTGTTAATATAGCTGTTTCAGTCAAACAGATTTCATGCAAACAGCTTTAAATTTTGAACAGAGTTAAGCGAAGAACACACCTGAGATTAAATAATCCATTCTTTATAAAAATAACAGATAGTTTTAAGAGCATCCATGAGCTGAAAATACTATTTTTTCAAATTTCTTCCTAACACAAAGGTCAGCCCCCAACTCCCCAGCATTTGCTGACACTCTCACCTCACAGCTGAACTCCATCTCAGCATCTACTGTTATAATTCTGACTTTAAAAGTCTTTGGTTGTTTCTTCTTCAGGCCTCGGATGGACATATTTTTCAGTTGATGAGGGCAGCCACACCTGAAATCAAACACTGAGGGATGGAAATTCAGCAGCATTTTCTTGGTTAGATTCCAAAGGAGGATGAGTTCAAACATGCAGAATAAAATCACCTTTAGAAATGCATTTCTTGTGTCTAATAAGGCTGTTGAAAGGAAAACCTTTAAAATGAGCTTGCTCCTTAAAATAAGTTGCTCAGAAAATGTTGCTGGCTTTTCTCAGATTTTGGTTATCACAAACAAATTTCTCTTTCTCAAGGGTCTCTGCAGCATCTCCACTCAGTAGAACACCAGAAAATACAGCTAAACTTTATGATGTCAAATCCAACATAATCCCTTTCCATCATTTATGGCTCCTTCAGCAACTAAACTACTGGATTTCTTTATAACATGAGATCTTAACTCCCTGAAATTCTACAAATACCAAGAATATATGCAGTGAAATTCAGCTGAATTTACCACATTCTCTTGTGCTGCTCACTCAGGATGGTAAAAGTTGTGCAGAGCAGAAATTTTCACAGTGAAGTTCTGGTGAAACTAATTTCATTTCAACAGAAAATTCCTTCAGAAATCTTCTATTCTAAATGTAATCACCAGCACGCCATCCAAAAAACTGAGGAGATGCTGCTTCCACAGGCACAAGGGTTTTGTGGAAACCAAATATGGGAAGCTGAGGTTAAATGATGGTGTGGGTCTGCTCCAGGCAGTCCTCAGGCATTTCTTTCTGAGCACAGGAAATCAGCCTGTGAAGGTTTCTGCTTTTTTTACTTTATAAAATTAACAGGTCAAACTTGTATAATGCAGTGAGTAACTGTGAACTATACAGAGCAAGAGACTCAGGCATTCCTGGCTTCCTACAATATAAGATTATTACAGTGTGGCAGAATTCCAATCTCTCCTTGAGGAATTCCAAAGCAAAGCTCTAGTTTAAACTGAAAATTTCCATTTGCCTGCACCTTCCAGGATTTTTTAAAATATTTTGCCCTCCTTTTGTCTGCTGAGCTCTAAATTGGCTTGGAAATGTATTGATTTTCCACTTACTCTGTCTGTGCTCCTCACCCACGAACTCTGAGCAGTTAAATAGGAGGGGAAATAGAAATGGAAGTTTTTCTTTGCAGATTATAGGGAAGTTGAGGCAGGGAACAGATAAGATAGTTACCAAACCATAGGGACATCAGAGGCAGAGCTGAAAACAAGTGATTGAGGCAATTCAGAGTGGGGAAGATGAGCTCAAGAGGAAATTCATCCCTCTGACACCACTGGGACCAGCTGGGGAGTCCTCTCCTTTCAGGTGGAGCTTCCTTGAAATCTTGTTTGGTTTGGGGCACCACTTGTGGAGCTGGGAAGACAAGAGGAGAAAGTCCAAAGGAGAGGTTCAAGGGCTAGAAAATCATCTGTGGTAAAATGAAAATACTGGTTAGATCAGAGAAAGGACAAGTGGTGAGACATTGTCATGGCTGCTCTTCATGACAAGGAATAATGGGCTTAATTAAGTTGCAGACTGAGGAAAATTCAAGAATAATCAGGATACTGCAGTGCTGGAAAAGCACAAGGTGGCATTTCTCTCTCTGAACTTCCCCCCAAAACAATGTGACAGCATCTGCTCCCTCCTCCAGACTGGAGGGACCCACACCCTCCAAGGAGTCCCCCGAGGCCGGTCCCTTCTGCCAGTGCCCACCACCAGCCCAGGAGAGGCCACACCACGAAAAACCAGTGAAACCCAAGGAACAGCACAGCCAGAGCCCAGATCCCATCACCCCCAGGCTGCCCCTCTCTCAGGGATTGCTTTTTAAAGGAGTAAAAACCAGATCTTGCCATATGTCTAAAATTTAGGCAGCTCAGTGCACCCAACTGAGCAGAGCTCGGCTCCCTTCTATTTAGCACAGCAAAGAGTTTTCAATTAAGGGAAAAAGGAATACTGAAAACCCCAAAATGACCACAGTAATATTAACAGGGAGAGCATCATGGGAGGGCATCCAAACCAGCAGTAATTACCCCAGACATTTTTTGATCTCCGATCTGCAAAATTCAATTTAAACTTGTTGCATTGCAAAGCTCTTTTCCATCTGGTTTTCTCCCCAACTGTAAATAATTGCACCACTGGATACAGCAGTTGTAGGCTGAGAAATACAGACTTCCACACAATACTGGAAATCTTTGTATTAGTTTCTAGAAGAAACATCAATGGCTGAAAATGAAGGAGAAAGAAGCTCGTAATTCATTTTTAATACGTAACCTGAAACAGCCAATCGAGTTAAACAGGAACGTGGAATTTGGGCCAGTACAGAACATTCTCAGAGTTTCATATTAAAAATTGTGAACAGATAAAATTGAGCAGCTGGAGAAAAATGTACTAATTTTCTCAAAATATGAGCAAAATACCAGAGCTTTTCATTTGGACTTTGAAGTTATTTCTTTTTTCTTATATAACCAGGTTGAAATGACAATATAATTTGTTCAACATTTCCAACAGCATTTTTTTTTTGTTCTTTCCAGAATTTTTATTCCATGGAAAAGCACATTCTGACTCACAGTGAAAAGACATTTTTGAATATCAAATTCTCCCCAGAAAAGTAAACTGCATTTTAATCAATAGCACTGGTAAAGAAATTGGAAAGGGTTTTCACACTGAATAGCTGAAATGAATGTCAGATCCTGACAACAGAAACAAGAACACTTAGCAGACAAGATTTTAGAAAAATAACTTCTTCACATAAGAGAAATCTTGCTGAAAAAAGACAATCTGGGTTTGCAATTTTTTGTGTAAATGCGAAAGCAATCCCTTCCCTAGGTCCCTGCTAACAACAGCCTTTAAGTAGGAATCAAGTGCTCCAAGGCAGAATTCCTGACACAGCTCCAGTGATTTATTCCTGCAGGTGCCACAGGGTTCCAGAAGGAGCAAAAGGGGATGGATCAGAGCATGAATGCAAAATAGGGCAAGGTGATAAACGATTCCTGCCCAGCCAGAACCTGGGAACAGGGAGTTCAGGAGCTGGGAACAAGCACAGGGAGATGATAAAAGCTTGGTGTGGTGAGAGGAACAGAAAGGCAGCGATGGGGAATGAAATGTGAAGGAACAAAAGAGCCCCAACTGTCTGTTGATGCCCAAGATGAAAAGAAGGACATCCAGCAGCTCTGGATTGCAGTGTTCTCCCTCCCGGACAGTGAGAAAGCAGGAGCAAAGCGTGGGGGTGCAGTGGGAAGAGCAGGAAGAACTGGCCAGGTGAGTGTTGCACAGCAATGCTGATCTGTGGCACAGCACAGTCTGCACTTGGATCCACGTGGGGAGTCACCCACAGAGATATCACTCACCGGCAATCAGAGAGAGAAAAGTGAAATCAGCACCACCACACACATCGAGCTCAATAAATCCACCAGAATTCAGCACCTTGCAGACAAACACCCCAAGAAACAAGCTGCCCAAGAGTGAGATGCAATTTATTTCCCGTTTAGCATTTCCAAGGTGAATTTTCGCAGGGTTCTCCACGGGATATAAAAGCTTCCCTTCACATGGCGCTGGCTCTCAGTGGCTGTCACCATCCGTCACACTTGGGGCAGCCACACTGGGGTGAAAAATCAGCTGTTTTCCTCCACACACAAAATCCAGCAGCATTTCCTAAGGTGGTAACTCAGGCGCACACAGGCAAAGAATTAATGGCATTTGAGAGCCCTCTCTTAACATCCCCAAAATGAATCTGCCCTTAAGGATCAGCAAAGTCCTTACAGAAGCTGGAAATATAAAACCTTTGGGAGAGCAGAGAGGATTCAAGAGACAAGGCTTGGGAATTACTTTGAGAGCCACCAACAGAAGATGCTTGAAGCATCTACAGGAAAAGCACATTAACATAGACACTACTACGGTTTGAAAGAGTGTCATCGCTGAAATATTTACTGCAACTCGGAGTGGCAAATTCCCCTAACTCATTATGTTTCTCCCAGTTCCTGAATTTCCATACTCCAGCTCAAGAATTAATGCAAGCGATTTGAATGCAGACAACACAGGCAAGCGTCGTGGGCTTTGTGCAGTGGTTGACTCACGCTCCTGCCTGTGCTCCCTGCCCGAGGAACAATTTAAGCAAAGAATTCACTGTTTTAAAATGGGTCAGTAAGATAAAGGGTTTTCTTCCCCCTCACTCTAAAAAGAAGTTATCTAAAGTCACCAGTTGGAATCAAGACTTACCTCACAGATCCTTTTTTGAATGATGAGAAGAAGAAGAAAAAAAAAAACCTTTTAATCCAAAAACTCCGTATTTTGCCCGCAGACATCAATATCCAGCCCTCACAAGTTCTGCCACTGCGAATAAAATCCAAGAACAACTTTTCTACTTGATCCCCTTCCCTTTGTTTCCATGAACTGCAGCATGTTAGCGCCCTCTGAAAAATCAAAGGATTGCTTTCCCAGGTGATAGGAACGGCTCTTAACCATTTCCTGCCTGCACCAGGGCTCCTCCCAACCTCTCTGCTCCGTAATTCAAGTAACCAGGCAGTAAAAGGAGAGAAATCCGCGAGTTTTGGCTTGGATATCTGTTAGAATTAATAATGAACTTCCAAATAACTCCTGGGATGGTATCTGATCAAACTACTTCAACAGTGTCTCCTGTTCTCCCTTTATCAGCCACCTTAAGAAGGGAAACTGTCCAGAGTTGTGCTGTTAATTAAATATGATTCCTTACCTGTCCTCTCCCTGCCGTGAGAGATGATGGGACAGTGACACCAACACAAGCCTCAAAAATGGGCAGCAGCCAAAATACCAGCAGAAAGTGGTAAGTGAGCACATTAAAATTAAAAAAGGGATGGCCGCAGCCTCAATGCAGAGAGACAGTCCAGGACCACATTACCTCAAAGCCCAATAACTCTGCCATTATTCAGTTTCTAAGTGGTTTGGGGTTTTTTTGCTAACCCTCCATTTTATACACAGATTTACAGAAAATTAGTAGCTGCCAAGTTATGGATAGCAAGGCCAACAGGCCAGGTCTCACTCCGTATCTACTATCATTATTCCAGAATTACATGGAAAACCTTCAAGATTTGTCTCACATCCATCACTTAACAGCAGGAGGATGAGCACAACACTTGTTGCTGTGCAGAAACCTCAAAGAGGCTGCACTGAGAGTCAGCGCCATCCCCAAAATTCCACGTAAAGGAGCCCCTCAGCACTTACACCCTGCATTTACTTGGAAGGGGACACTCAGGGAGGAACCTCATCACTCCCCACAATTACCTGAGAGGAGGTTGTGGTGAGGAAGGATCACTCCTTCTGCTGTGTTTGCAATGAGAAGACAAGAAAAAACAGCCTGAAACTGAGATGGGAGATTCAGATTAGATATTAGAAAAAGCATTTTCACTGTTTGGGTGGTCAGGCACTGGAATAGGTTGCCCAGAGACGTGGTGGGGTCACCACCCCTGGAGGCATCTGGATCTGGTGCTGAGTGATGTGGTTTGGGGTTATATTGGCAGTGCTGGGTGCATGGTTGGACTTGATGATCAAAGAATTACAAAATATCCTGAGTAGAAAGAGGCCCATCAGGAACATCGAGTCCAACTCCTGACAGTGCATGGAACACCCCAAGAATCCCACCACTGACCTGAGTTATTGAGCTCTGTCAGGTTTGGTGCCTTCACCACTGCCCTGAGGAGTCTGTTAAGTGCTCAACCCTGCTCTGGGTGAAAAACCTTTTCCTGATATCCAACATAAACCTCCCCTGGCTTAGCTCCAGCCATTTCCTGGAACCTCGTCACATGTGAGACAGAAGAGACTGGTACCTGCCCCACCTCTTCACCTCATGAGAACACTGGACACCACAGTGAGGTCTAACCTCAGTTTCATCATCTCCAAGCCGAACAAACCAAGTGACCTCAGCCACTCCTCTTAAGCCTTCCCCTCCGGACATTCTTCCATCCTTAAGGGAACTTTAAAGAGCTCTTAGGGATCTCTTCCAACTTTATTCATCTTTCTCCCTCCCATGCGCACTCCTCTTCCCCTCACCGCCTCTAGCTGAGGGAGACGCCACGGCCTCGCGCCTTTAAATACCCCCGGAAGCCCCGCCCCCCCCTCTGGC
>WEKY01043578.1:38749-69085 GCA_013390045.1 Picathartes gymnocephalus
CGGGCGGGACGGGGCCGCCGGGGGAGGCTGCACGTGGAGCCGGCGCCGCCCGAGCCGCCCGGCGCCCCGCCGCGCAGAGCGTCCCCCTTCCCAGGCTGGAAATGGCGCCCCGCTCGCGGGGCAGCGGCCGGGCCTGGGGCGGGGAGTGTGAGGCGGCGGGGTGTCCCTCAAGGTCACGGGCCGCAAGGCCGGCCCCTTCCTTCCCTCCTCCGAGTCCGCCCCTGGGTGGGAGGATGGCCCCGCCGGGACGAGGCGGCCGCCGGTGCCCGGGCTCAGGGGGCAGCCACAGCCCTGCCTTGCACCGACACCGACCCCCGGCCCTGCATGGACACCCCCGCATGGAACAGGGCACCCCACGGCTTGCGGGCTGCCCCGCCGCCCTGCACACGTGTATTCCTCGGATTTAAATACCTGGGTGCTCCGCACCGCGCTGTCCCTCCAGGATCAGGGCGTGCGGCTGCTCCGTGTCCCAACTCCGCCGAGCAACAGGGTGCACAGGCAGCAGCGGCTCGTGTCAGGCTGCACAGCCCAAAATCCGTGTTTCCCCAGAGCTGCAAACATCTCCCTGCCTTCACCATGCACAGCCACACGGAGAATCCCCTTAGGAGTCAGGGCTGGTGTGTGCATGCCTCCCGTGGGAGCTGGGATTTGCACCCCTCTCCCGGGGCCAGGGCACACAGAGAGGCATATCCATCAAGTTTTGGGGTGCAGAGATTTGTATTTCTGTGTGCAGGGGTCCTCCAGGTGCTGACAACACACACACACACAGCTCTTAAAGCAACTCCCAGCTGTAGGAAGCAGGCTCAGGGTGATGGAAACACAGGAATTCCCAAGCTGGGATGGATCTACACGTTTTTCCTCCCTTTCTTTGAAACAGAGAAAGCTGCTGCTTCAAGCCTCAGAATAGGCAAGACTAAAAGCATGCCTGGAAGCAGCTGTTTAGCACGGTAACATTTGAGGTTTTACATGCATGTTTTGGGGTTATTTTAGTTTCAAATAAACTTTGTTTAAACCACAGATTAAGCACTGTCAAACTGTAGACAAGTTGTTTTTCTTTCTCTTACAGACAGATGTGGGTTACTACAAAATCTAAATTCTTGACCTGGTATCTCCCACCCAGGTTATATTTTGTGCTAAAGCAAGAGCTAAGTGAAAATAAGTGTTTTCAATGACATTATTAATCTAATCTGAGCAAGCTGTCCAGGGTTAGCCTTTCATGTTCACAGCCCAACCTTTGTAGCAAGACAGCAAAGCCCACAGTTAATATCTGTAGGGTGAGAACGTGCTACCAAAGGCAAGTTGATGCTCACAGCTGTTTAAAGACATGAATTCAGTCCCTGCTCCTCCAGAGCTAATTTTGGGTACAGACTGCCCAAGAAATTGAACCAGTGATCAGTTCAGGGCTTCTTGGTTTGTGGGAGTCTGGGATGACAGTGGTATTTTAGGATATGGATTAAAAATCAGGCCCTAGCTTCTGAGTTTGGGTGCAGGGAACATCTGCTTTAATAAACTCAGCCTGTTACCTTTATTCGAAGTGAGGTGTATATTTAATTGTGATTTGTTAGTCAGTGCTCATGAGGAGCTTTACAGCTGCTGGGGAGAGGAATTTCCATAAATGTAAAGTATGACTCATGTCATTGTTTTGAAAATTAACCAGACCTCCAGTTTTAGGTGTAATTTAACATTCAAGTCATGGAATTCTCTAATAGCAAAGAAATTTGCTTTTCAGAGTTATCCCTGTAGCTCCAGCTTACTGCTGCTGCTGCTGAACTTCCAAAAAAAAAGCATCGTGATTATTTCTGTCTTTCCTTTTTCTGAAGTTTGCTGCAAACAGTGATCCTCGTGGAGGAGTTTTCTGAATATTACTTTGCTAACTTTATTTAGTAAAGAGGAAGGAATGGTTTACAGGTCTGAGTACTGCAGGAGTGGGGTTGGTTCTGTCTTCTGCAGCCAGTGAGGGCTTAATTTGAGGGAGCTTTTTCAGACAAAACTTGGATTTCTGAGGTTGGGGTTCACCCCCGTGCTCTGAGCTCGGGGAAAGCTCTACTCCAGCAGCAGCCTTATCACGGAATGCCCTTCAAATGCCTGCCCTCAGGAATAGCACAGCCACATGTCCGTGTGTGTGCCCATTTTCAATAAACACACCAATATTTACCAATTATTTCTTAGCACTGAAGGTCCTCTCAGCTGCAGTTGTTGTTTCTCTGCTGTGAAATACTTTCCCTCTCCTCCATCCTGCTCCCATGGGCAGAAACAGGTCATTCTGTTCTTTTCAGATTAAAAGGTGGATTGTTGTAAAAAACCACTTTTGTGTAATACAGGTGTGTCCAGGGGAATATTGTTCCCAAAGGAAATTGCGATTTTCTTTTCCTATTTTTTTTTTTTTTCCTGGAAGAAAGCTTTGGGTTGGAGATCCAGCTGTCTTCTGGATCTCCAGGTAAGTAATTAAGGGTGAAAAGTTGACATCTGAGGCAGGAAAAGGTTGAGATTTCCAGCTTATAAATAAATATATGTGTTATAAATACTACATTTAATATTTTAGTATTTCAAGAGAAGCTTGTGACAGAATTAGTTTTCTTCACTGTGGCTACTATGGAGCTGTCAAAAGAAGGCAAATTGAAGGAAGTGATCTTAGGAGAAAAAAACAGAACCATTTGAGCTTTTCAGACATTGTAGAGCATCAGTCAAATGCATCAGATTCCTTGTCCTGGTCATCTGGAAAAGAAGAATAATTCCTTTAACACATCACTTAAAAAATCAGTCCTCACTTGGTCTGTGTGCTCTGATATAAAGGGAGGTGATAGTATTTTGAAAGTGTACTTGGGGAAACTGAATAAAGATCAGATAAGAAAAGGCAGTGAAATTGTTGTGTTTCGGGCAAGGGAAATGTAGATGTTGTACAGAGAGCCTGGCTCTGTGTCCCTACCTGATGCAGTTGCCAGAATTTGGAATTGAAATATTTCCTGGCTGGTTGTTTCCTACCACTCATCTTTTTTTCCCAAATTAGTCTTTGATGCTATTTTTCCTCTTGAAAGACATTTCCCTTTTCCTTTTGTAGAGCTGTCTTTAAGCAGCACAGGAGCATATGGCAGTTCCTTTCCCTTTTACACTGTGCACACTTTCCCTTCTGCACGTTTTTTGCTCTTTTTTCACTCCTGGCTGTTTACACCAGGCCAAACCCAGCCCTGGGGCAAAGACAACGGTTAAAACGATGATAAACAGGCAGCAAAAGCAGCCACTGCACAGGAAATAACCATGGATAAGGTGGATAACTGTATCTAGTGGAACGTTAAATTTCGGTGGCAGTGAGCCTCCTTTGCCGTGCGGGGAGCAGACTCGCTGGCAAGTGTGAGCAATATGTAACCGCACATTGTGCTACTGTAATTCACGTGAAACCCACGGCTGCTTTCCCCGCGTGGTGGGAGCTGCAGGGGCTCAGTGGCCTGTCCGTGTTCCCTGCAGGGGGCTGGGCTGCTCGGCCCGCAGCGCCCGCGAGGACAGCTGGCTAAAATCCCTCTTCGTGCGCAAAGTGGATCCCAGGAAAGACGCCCACTCCAACCTCCTGGCCAAACGGGAGACCAGCAGCCTGTACAAACTGCAGTGTGAGTGATGGCTTTGTGCTCAGCAGCACCGCGCCTTCCCTCTGTCCCTGCCTGCCTCACGGCCCTCTTGTTGTTGTTGTTGCAGTTCACAATGTCAAACCTGAGTGTCTAGAGGCCTACAACAAGCTCTGGTAAGTGTGGGAGTTCTCTTTTCACCTCTTAGACACGTTGGTTTGGTCTGAAAATTGGCAAATGTCATGATTATGTAGAGGGGAGGCAATAAAATTCTGCTTTTTTAGGATTTGGTATTAAATAGATGCTATGAAAGAGCAAAAAGTGCTGTGCTCAGTTCACCCACTCCCCTCTTGGAGCTGTCATTTCCTAAGCTGAAGATGATTGCTGTCGTGAGAGTTTTGGTGACATTTGTTGGAGCAGCTCTCCCCCTTCCCTGAGTGTTCTTAAAGTTCCTGATCCCTGCAGGGAAAGGTGGAATGCTGGCATTCCCACTGCAGCTGCCAGGTTGAGGCTGATTTTTGTCTGCAGACTGGAAGGAGAGGGAAATCAGTGGTAAATAAAACTGCACCAGTGTTAAACTCAACTTTGAGATGTTAAAAACCCAGGGGTTGGTTTCCTCTCAGCTCATTTATGTCCCTTTCACAAGTCTTGTTGCTGAGCTGCTCCTGAGGAGTTACACAAACCCTTGGATGGAGTGATTCCCTCCAAAGGGAGCAGTACTGGGACAGCTTTCCCCAAAAGTTACAGCTTTAGAACATGTAGGAATTAATCACATTTGGAATTGACTGCTTTAAGGGTGAAACTGCAGAAATGTTACTCCTTTTCTGCCCACACAATCCCCCCTCTGGAGCCCTGAAAGGATTTTGTGTTTAAATTTGGGGATGGAGTGAGCCTCGCACCCGGCAGTGCTTTTCTCACTGACATTAAAACAAACATTCTCAGCATAATCACAGCCTTCTGCAACCAATTTTGAAGTGTGAGCACAGCAGCTGGGCTGGAGGGAGGGGAGGAAGTCCCAGCTCCCAGTTCATGTCCTCAGCTGTTACTGGGTGGCTGCACAGCTCCTCTGTCACCCCTGGGCCTTCCTGTGTTGGGCTGGATAACCCAGAACTGTTTTCCACAACTGTAGAAGCATAAAAAGCCACCAGAATAACATTCAATTTTTACCTTTTTTTTGTTTAAAAAATAGTTACTCAGTAAAGGACAATTAGCATTCAGCCAGCTTGCTGTTTAAAAGCGGAATATAAACATGTCCAATTATGCAAGACAGGGGACCACTTCCCTGCAGTATTTCATGAGCTGCCTGAATGTTTAGTGAGAGCAGAGATTCTATTTTCAAGGAAAGAGACAAACAGCAAAGAAAGAAAGAAACTGCTGACAGCAGTCAGATGAAATATCTGTGGTTGGATTGGTTCTTTCCAAAGCAAATTGAAGTATTCCAGGGAAGGAGACGACTTGAGTAAAGGAATAAACAAAACTAAGCCTCTCTGAACTTTCTTCCTGCCTCTCCCTGAATTAAAAAAAAAGAACAGGCTAATTCTATATCAAATCAGAATGAGGATTAGTCATCAGGTATTAATAAATAATGTAATGAAGACAATTACAAGAGTATTTCGTGAATCACTATGGTTAAGGAACCCTTCTGAAGAATTAGGGACAGGATTTTTAAAAGGTGTTCTGTGGGCATTTTTTCCCTAATTTGCAATAATATATGGTAGAATTATGCAATAATTTCCCATTCCTCTTCAAAGCTGCCTTTCCAGGATCTCATTCTGCTTTGCAAAAATGAAGTGATGATGAAACATCCTTGAGAATGTCCTTGGAGAGTCATTTTATCATATTATTTACACTGGCAAGTGAGAAAATGTCGAGGTACAAATTGGTAATGAGATTTGCTCAAGGTTGTCTGGAAAGTCAGTGGCAGAATCCAGAGGAAAACTCATCTCTAATGACTCCCAGCCCCAGCCCAGCCTACTTTTTATTACTTAATACTGTGCAGAGACTCGTTGCCTGTGAGCCAAACTGAGGAAGAGGGGTAATTATTCAGGGTAAAATAGAAAAGGCAGAGTTCAACCAGACTAATTGACTTACTCATCAAGGCACAGTGCAGGGAAAGCTGTCTTGGCCGAGTCAGCAATCAGCAAAACTTAATTTCCTCTTGCTAATGTGGGCCACTTGTAAAGTTTGAAAGAGTGTTAGAAATCCTGGGAGGAGTCAGACAGAAATTTTGTGTTGGAGGGATTTTTAAGGCAGTCTCACCATTCATTAGTGGGTGAGTTACCTCAAAGTAAGAGCACTTTCAGAAATTAAAAAGCAATACTCTGAGGTACAGCCACTATTTCATTTTTCAAACTATTTTTATTCATTCAGCTCAGCAATTGTAACTGGTTTAGAAGAGTGGGCTTTCATATATCTGTGTATCCTCCCCCCCTTGAGGGGAGCTTTTCCTCAAGCAAAGAAAAGCTTTTCCTCAAGCAAATCACCCATGAATTTTCTGTGAGCTATCCTGATATTTATTTTCCTGATGTGTTGGATAACCTTTTAGGAAGACATAATTATTTAGATACACCTAATTTTCTGCATCCAAAGAATCCTTTGTTATAAAAAATGGTACCGCTCACCATAATTCTTGGGGGTGTAGCCACCTTCCCCCTGCATAGCAGAATTTGATATTTCAGCTTTCTCCTCTGCAAAATAAAGCTTGTGAATGTTCCTAGCATGATGCTGTGTTATACATTTATCAACTGTGGCCTCCCTGAAGGCAATGCAACCCAGTGTCTGTGTGTTCCTTGTTTTCAAGTCAAGAGGTGCTGCCAAAGATTCATGAAGAAAAACACTACCCTTGTGCTCTGGTGGGGACTTGGAACACGTGGTACGGAGAGCAAGATCAGGCTGGTAGGAGATAGAAGTACAACCCAATGTAAACCCATGTGCTTGGCAGGTTTCTTCTTTTTAAATCATCTCTGTTGACACCCAAAACCCCCCTGTGGTGATGTGTCCAGTGAGGGGCTGTGTGCATCACTTCTCAGCTGTCTTAAATGTGCAGTGCTTGCTTTTGTCCTGCTGGGTTGGACAGCAGAGCCTTCATTGCTTCAGTTTTGTCTCGTTGTTGATGTATTTTTGTGTTTTCCAGGTGGTGATGGTTGTTAAAATTAACAGGTTTTGGGGAAACGTTTGTAAAATACAGTCCTGTGGGCACAGCTCCTGAGTATTTCTGGGTAACTCCTGCAAAGCCAGAGTTTGTCCCTCCTTGGGCAGGATAAAAGCTTTGCTCAGCCTTTCATACTGTAATTGTTGTGTGATAATGAAATGCAAATCATTCCAACCCATCTGCATTGTAAACTTAACATTAAACTTTACTGGGGGAAAGTAAAAATCTTTCTGTTCATGTTCATACAAGGATACTGCCTAACTATGAAAACAAACTGGAACTAGACATGACTGAAGAGCTGCTACAGAGGTAACTCCAAAGAGCCCAGGGCAGAGAGAAAACCTGAAAAATGCCCCTGAAAAAATGGGAATTGGAAGGAATGGGAAGCCACAGATCCAAATCCGTAGAGGTTCTGTGAGAGCTGTGCCAGGATCGGTGCTGTTGCTTCCTAATTAAAAAATAAACTCCTGCCCACATTAATTCTCCCTGCACTGCCAACATATTGCAATACTGACACTGAACAAATGCAGAGAATTAACAGCAGATGAACCAAACAATGTCTGAGAGCCAACCCTGGAAGTTGAAGGGGAATTGGGGAATGAGGACAATTGAAATGGGAATTCCTCAGGCAAATCCCAGTGGCTCCTTTTGGAGCAGATTAAACACAGGCTGGATCTGCCACTGCATCCCCAGCCTGCCTTGGAAATGTTCTTGCAGCACTGGAATAAAGCAGATTGTGGGGTTTGACTTGGTTAATATCAGGTGGATCCATCAAATCTGCCCTGGGGCTGAGGCAGCAGGAGGAGAAATCTGCTCTCACAGGGAAGTGCCTCCCATCAGCCTCCTTTGCTCTCTTGGAAAAGGCACAGAGCTGCTTAAGAGGGGAGAAAAAAACAATTTTAGTTTATCGTGAGGTGAAATGATTGCATTGCTGTACTAAATGCTTGTAATACATCTTCCTGTGATTTATTAAAGGGGTTTATTCTGATTTATTAAAGAGGGAATGCTTTGAAAAAAATTGAGATACAAACATAGATACACGGCCTGAAATTGTTTTTGTGGGGGAAATCCTAGCAAATGATTTCTTGTGCTTTTATTAATGTTGAGCTCAGAAATAACATTCGCATCGTTTTTCGTGTCCTACAGAAAGTGCCTTGCTTTTGTGCTGGAGTAATTTACTGAACTGAAAATCTGCCCCTCTACTGCACTTAGATGAAATTGGTACAAAGCACGTTTTTGGAACTAAGTCATCCTCTTCAACTGAATCTTAATTTCAATAACAGTCATGTCAAGCCATCACACCTTACTAGCATGGCAACAAATAGTCCTTTCAGAAATTTCCCTGTTACCCTAAACTACAGAATTTTCCAAGAGAACTCTTTTCAAAAAGCAGACGATTCCATTATCCTTAAAATATTCCAATGGGTAGTGCTTTCATTAATGAAAATCTATTTTCCAACCTGCTGCCTGGTTTCTATTTTTGTGTAATTCTGTAGTGTGAAGGGCATTTTATAGTGTGATTTTTCCATAAGATTTACTCCTGGTCTGGGACATCCCTGAAAAAACTGAAATTTTCTCTGTTTCAGTTCATTTGTGGAGATATGAGGGAGGTTACCCAGCTCTCAATGAGGTCATGAGCAAACTTCGTCAAAATAAGGTAAAAAAATACTGATTTCGTTACTCAGAAGACAGCAAAGAACAGGCAGAGCAAATAAAAAAATGTAGATTTAGATACCAAAGTGTCTCATCCCTTCCTGTACAAGCCCAGAAACCTCTTTTAAAAAGGATTTATTATCACATTCAGAATAATTCACGTGAAAATCCTTGGAATTCTCAGATTCACCGGGGAGAATTCAGATTCCATTCAGGATTTCCCTGTCCCACAACTCTGCTAGCATCAAAAAAACAAAAACCCAAGTCACCGTGTGCTGTCCTGCTGTTTGATGTTGAAGAATTTGACCCATTTCCCACGTTATTTTTGTAGGAATTCACAGAATTCCGTAAGGAAAGGGGTAACATGCTCCTGTCCCGTAAGAACCAGCTCCTGCTGGAGTTCAGCTTCTGGAATGAACCTATTCCCAGAGATGGCCCCAATATTTATGAACTGAGATCCTACCAACTCAGAGTAAGTCAGAACTTCATTTCTTTCTGATTTTTGAAGCTCTGTGCTGTCCTAAACACCTTCAGAGGGTGTTTATGGCAAACAGAGCTGGTGTGAGAAATCTGCTTTTTGCCCAAACTGATTTCTGAGTCAGGGCTGCTCTCGGGGTCTGAGGTGAAGGCAGGCTCCAACAAAGTCCTGGTGTCTGCAGGGCTGAAACCCCGTGGTTGCTTTGAGGGATGCTTCAGACATGACTGAGAGGTGGTAAACAGAGCAATTAGAGATTATTTTAATATTCTTACCACTCAGAGGAAGTGCTTGTGTTAATACCAGGTGGTTTCCATACAGAAACGGTGTGAAAATTGTATATATATATTTTTTTTAACTGCAGTTTTAACAGCGTGTGTTGTTTTTGCAGCCTGGAACAATGATTGAGTGGGGCAATTACTGGTGAGTGTTGCCTTCAGCCCTGGGGTGCTCCTGGTTGGGAGGTGCAGGTGTAGAAAAACCAGGACAGGAGGTGCCAGGGTGACACCAAAGCCACCAAACGCCCACTTAAGTGGGGGCTGCTGCACTTCCATCCCTTGTCAGACACTCCTGTGACCCTCTGAGGTAAAAAAACAGGAATTTTGTGCACAAACAACCCTCTGTGGTTTGGCTTTGCTTCCCAGAACCTTTTTAGTTTGCTGCAAAAAACCTGGATTTTCAGCAGAAAGCTGCTTGGGTGGCACTTCCTGTGGGAGACTTGGTGCATCTTTCCCAAGACCACTTTTAGCTGAAATCTTGGCTCTTCAAGCTTTAAAAGTCAAGTTGCTTCTTGAAAAGCTGCAGAGCAGCACATTTGTATTTTAATATATAGCTTAGAAGTATTTGAGACAGTTTTCTATTGATTATATGCCTCTTATTTTGTCTTATTTTTAACCAGTATAAGCTTATTTCAATTTACCCTCACTGTCCTTGCAGTTCTACTGGCTGATAGTTAAACAATTTGGAAAATTTTCAATTATTTTGGCAAAGGTGAGGACTGAGATTTTCGGACTGGTCGTTGTCATCGATAAAATTTTTTCAACTACAGTCATTTGAACAAATTGAATTTGCAATAGTTTTTAGAAAATAGGCACACCTCTAGTGGTAGAAAATGTGCTTTATGAGATACAACAAGAGAAATATTTATCTTATTTATGCAAAGATGTACATGAATAAAAAGTTGTATTCCACTACCACAAAATCTGTGGAAAATTAATGTGGCAAAGCTGATGTGACCAAAACTTCAGGATTTAGGTATAAAACCTGCTAGAAAAGGGACACTTTACACTGCTCCAGCAATTCCCTTGATCCTAAATTTGGTTGAAAAATGCTTAATGCAAAGTTTAGTGAAAATGCAGCCTCCAATTCTAACAAGACACACAGGTAAATCTTAATTACTTCGTGCTGAAAACCAGCGTGTTGCAGATTTTTTCTCCCTTTTAATTGCTGAAGTGCACAGCAAATGCAGTTTAACATCCCAGCTTCCCTCCCACTCTGTTCTCCTGCCACTTCTCCCTGATTTCCTGCCCAGCTGTGCAGCTTCTGATGGCTCTTTGCTCCTCTGCAGGGCTCGTGCAATTCGCTTCCGACAGGACAGCAACGAAGCAGTTGGGGGATTTTTCTCCCAGATTGGACAGCTCTACATGGTCCATCACCTTTGGGGTAAATTCTCTGCTTTCTTCTCTCCCTGACTCAGCCCAGTCACTTTGTCCAGGAGGAAATATTTTTACAAAAGGCAAAGGAAATGCCTTAGAAGTTGGTTTTAAAATTTTGGTTTGATTTTCGTAATTTTTTTGATCGCTTAATTTGTTGATTTTTTAATTTATTTTAATTTTAGGCAAATTTATTCTTCGCCAAACAAGAAATGAACATTTCATGTTTTGTTCTGTTTCTCCCACAGTTTCTTCTGTCCCTTTCTCATTAGGAACTCAATGTTTGCTCTCAGTCCCATAACCATGACCCTGCCATCCCAATTCTTCCTGAAATCGGTTTTTTTACAGTTTTTTCAAGCCTCACATTTACCACACCTGCAGAAAGGAAAATCAAACATTTATTTCCATTCCTGCTTGGAGGTGTTTTGGCTTTCTCTGTGCATTCCTGTTCGTAAACACCTTAGGATTGTTTCACCTTGAAAAACAGTAATTTGTTAGAAATTACTAAATTCTTTCTTCATATCCCAACAATCCAGAATTTTATATTTCAGCAGTCTGACAGCCCTCATGCAGAGCTGTGCCCCTGCATTATCTTACCTGTGCCCAGGAGTTCTCCCTCTTCCCCAGCTCCTGCTGCTCTGGGAGCTTTTCCTCCTGGCAGAGAACTCCTGATTTTTTTTTCCTTCCTGCTCTTCCCAGCCTCCTGATTCCTCCTTGGAATGCTTTTAGAGGGATCTGTTCCTGTGCAGAAGGAAAAGGAGTCACTTTGTGCTTGTTTTCCCAGCTTACAAAGACCTGCAAACCAGGGAAGATATAAGGAATGCAGCGTGGCATAAACCTGGCTGGGATGAACTGGTTTATTACACAGGTAACCCATTAACTCCTCTGGAATGCTGAGGGCAGCCTTTGGGCTGTGCCATCCTCTCTGCTCCTCAGCATATCCCACTGGGAGAAGAAGTTCTGGATCTCAGGGGAAAATGTGTGTCTGTGTCAGTTTTTAGTCTATAAAGGAGCAGAGGGACATTGCACTGAGCTGTAAAGTGAATTTTGCTGCTGGTTTTGCTTGGAAAAGCTGCCCAAGTGCTAAAAAATTGCTGCATTAATAGTAAATTTTTATAGCAGCACTTCTGTGGAAGAACAGATTGATGTAAATGCTTGTCCAAAGATTTAGGGAGCCAAGAGTGAGATTTACCTTTATATTAAATGATTACTTGGAATATTTCATGAAATACAGGAGCCTTGTTAAATGCATTGCTGGGAAAAGGGAATTTAGACTTTGGAATGAAAAGCCAGGAGATCTTTGAGATCAAAGAAAGCTGTCATAACAAAACTCCCAGAAGTGTGCCAAGTATGTCAGATTTGGGTTCCACAGGGCACATTTCAAAGGAAGTTACACCAGAAAAATGTGGGATTACTTCCATTCTGGTGAAAAGAATGGAAATATTTGTCTTTAAACGAACAGAGAGATGATATTAAAATCATTTGTTCCCAAAACTGCCGTGCTGGAGGGATGATTGCTGAATGTGCTGAACTCTGTCAGTGAAACTAAACCCTCTCTCCATTTTTTTCAGTGCCCCTCATTCAGGAGATGGAGTCCAGAATCATGATACCTTTGAAGATTTCTCCACTTCAGTAAAGTCACTGATTTTCTTGTGCCTACATAGATAAAGTGACAAGTATTTGTCTTAATTTATGGTATACACTGTATATCATAGTCTGAAATATAAAAGTACTGTATTGAGCTTATAAAAGAGACCTCTTTTCTTCAGAACCCACGACCTTCTGCTCTTAGGGGGAAAAAAAAAAAAATACAGGACTGTGATTTAAAGGTTGGTGAATTGAAAACAAGTCCAGATCTGTGGGCCAGGTCCCCAGGTAATGTGTGGCCTGCAGGATTTGAAATCTCCTGCTCCACAGGCAGTGCCCAGAGCACTGCTGTGAGCATTTAATGACTGCAGCTTTCCAAAACAAACGTGGGAGTGAAATGAGAAGCTCTGGAGAAATGAGAATTTCATTTCAATTTGTGAAGTGAGCAGCTCTGGCATTGCTGTGAAATCACCCCAGGCTGGTGGAGCAGGCCTGGGATCAGCAAGTCTCCATTTCCAAGCAGGCAGTCATGAGCTGGGGATAATTCTGTGGACAGAAAGGGACATTTCTGAGCATTCGCTGCTCTGGCACCTCCCCCTGGAGTGAATCCCACGCAGGGTGAGCCCCGCTCGCCCCACACACACTGCCTGCACACCCTGCAGGGAACCCATCCACTCCAGAGCATTTCCCTCCCCAAACAGCTCCAAAATCTGGGAAAAGGGGTTGAATTTAATAAGCAGTGCTGGTTCAGACTGGAGGGGGGGCTGCAGTCCCCGTGGCTGGCCTGGGGTGTGACACTGGTGCATGTGGGCTCGGTGGCGTTGGCATTTCCGTGTACCATGGTGTCCAGTTCTCTTTTGGTTTCACTTTTAGACTAGAGTGTATCCACACTTCTTTGGTGTCTGCAATGATGTGAACATCCTGTAAGTGACAATTATACTCTCTCTCAAGTGGCTCCAAGAATCAGTGTAACATACTGAATGTACAAATCAGTTCTGAATGTCCAGTTTGTACATTTCAAGAAGTTTTCAGGAAGAACATATCAGTCAATAAAATCCTTTTAATTTTCACTTCTTGCTGCCACCTCCTATGTATTGCACTATTTGTGTTTTTTCTCCTCTTGCAGTGTTCAGTATGGAAAATTGAGAATATTTCAGCTTAATTAACTAATCTCACTTCTCCAGGTCAGGGACAGCATTTCCCATTTTTTTCTCTCCTTATCCAAAGTGAATTTACAATCTCTCCACCACATTCTATTTTGCTGAGTATTCTTGAGGTTCTGAGTGCTGCGGTGATAAATACAAAACACTTTTCCTTCAGATTTTTCTCCACAAATTATGCTTCATTTTTCAGGTCTAGTTTCTTTCTTATTTACATGAAATATACTGCACTTGTGCCTCCCTTTGAGTTTCCTCTTGAACAAAGTCAGTATTTGGTCTGGTTTTATATTTTCCTCCTGTTGTGATGGTGGGATTTTACTGAGTCAGATTCTTTGCTGTATCAGCTTTAAGTTGCTCAGTGAGCCAAGGAAATCATTTGAGCTGATCCTTGTCACAAATCAGCCCTGAGCAGAGATATCACCTGGGGCTGCCATTTTTCCAGACTTTTGGGGCTGCTCTTCAGCTGCAGAAGGAAAAAAGGGATGCCAGTATCACCTTCCAGTCCTTGTTACCTCTCCCTGCATCCTCCCAGATTTCTTTTCTCTTTACAAGAATTGTCCTTGTAACCCTCACCCAGAAACCTCAGCCAGAGACAAACAGCAAAAAGCATTTTTGGAGCTACAGGATTTTGTATATTCTGATGCAATCCATGTGTTTTACCTTCACCAGGAGTTAAATTCTGCCTGGCACAGCTCTTGTTGTTCGAAGGCCACAAAGTTTTGCCTGAATAAGGAATCAGAGGAGTAACTGGATGTCCTGTGGGGTGACATCACAGAGTGCAGGTCCCTTACCCAGTCCCCAGGATCTGAATTCCCCCTGGAACTCTGAATTCCCCCTGCCCTGATGTGTTATGGATGTGCCTCCCCTCCTTCTGATCTTCCTGCTCGTGCTCTGGCTGCCCTCAGGGACAGGTTCATTCCTGTTATTTTACCTGCAGATAACATAGTTCCCGTTAGTTTCCTCACAGATAACAATGTAAACTCAAATGTCAGTGGGTGATGGCAGTCTTTCCTTGCTTCCCTTTGTCTGAGCTTGATTTTCCCTGGTTCTGTGAACACTGTTGGGATTTTCCCTCTGAATTCCATGGCTGAATCAAAGTTTTCCTTAGATGAGGAATCCCTCAGCATTTCTTACAGCAGAAGTGGTGGAGTTCTGAACTGAAGTCACTTCTGAAGGTTGACAAGTGAGGGACAGGGCCTGGAAGGGCCTCTGGCAACTCTCAACTCCTGTTCCACTGCAATGACACAATTAAAACGGGTTTAATTGTCCTGCAGAAGGCTGCAAACTGTCCCTCATGCAAATACATCATTTAAAGCAATTCTGCCTCATTGAATAAACATATTAAAAGGCTTTATATGAAGGCTGGTGGTCAAGAGACCCACCTGGAGCCCAGGTCCCCCCTGTGTGCCCTGTGCTGTTCCCCAGACTTTGCCCTGCTGGGCTGGGATGTGTTGGGCAAATCTGTAACGCTGAAACTTTCCTCGCCCTGCTTTATTCCCTGCTGGGAATTTTCCACTATTTCACGGACAAAACAGCTGAGCCTCTCCCTGAGCTCAGCAATCCTCCTGCTGCCTCCTGGGCTAGAGGTCAGCCTCGATATTTGCCCAGTGGGAGGGGAGGGAGGGGATTTTTTTTCCAAGCCAGTCCGACCTAAAGGGCTGTTGTGAAATCCCTGGCACAGGCGCACGTTTCCATAGTGCCCCGACTGGCAGCAGCTCCTGCTGTGAATGTTAACATCCCTTCCAGGGCTCCTGCCCGGGGCACCGGGGGAATTGCGGGGCCCTGAGCCATGTCCCACTGCCTGGAGCTCCAGCTGATCAGCTCCATGTCGAATTTATTCCCTTTGTGGCCTTTTAATGCCGTAAAAAACAGCAAACAAACTCCTGAAGTTTGTAGCTGTGGGAGCAGAAACACTCCAGACGTGCCCTGCTCGTGCAGCCTTGCCTGAACAAAAGCAGGATTGTCCAGGAGCTGCCCTGGGAGCTGGCTGGGACTTCCCTCAGGAAGTTTCAGAGCCCATCTTTAACCCTCCCAGGAGCTGTGGGCAGTGCTGCCAGCCATTGTCTGCTGGGTGTCTGAGGGGTTTGCTGAAACCTCTGCGGATCCTCTGGGGCTCTGACGTGTCCACCTTGCTCCAAAAAGCACCACAAGCTTGGTTCTGGATTTGTGCTCTGCTTCGGGATTTGTTTTCTTGTAACCCTTCTACTTCCCTACTGTTTAAATGCTGTTGTAACTTCGAGCCAAAAGCATTGGACAGCATCACTGAGAGCTGCACCCCTCGCTCTGGGCTGTGCGAGCTCCTCTGTCCCCCATCTCCTCCCCAGTGATGGGGAATGGACAGAAGCAATATTTGCTTTAATTGTTGGTGATGCTTTAGCAACTGGGCAGCAGCTGTCTCATGGAACCTTGGTTTAATCATTACAAATTAAGGAAATTCACAATAAATTGTGAAAAGCGGCAATTATTGTGAGACAATGTGAAATTTTGGAAGGTAGGGACATCTCTTGTTTCTGTTCCACCCGGAAATATGTGGTGGGATGAAAGAGAATTGTCACATTTCAGTTTCTGGAAAAATACTGGGGCTCTTTGTCAGCACCTAGAAGGTTAAAACCTCTGCAATATTCTATTTTTTTATATTAAACCCTGTCATATTGACCCATCTTTCTCCTGTGTGTTGTTGGATGGAAGGCAGTAGCAGGTGTGACGTGTTTTAATTTAAAATTGGTAAAGCTTTTCACATCACCACAGGTGAGATTCTTACAAGTCAGGGAAATAAAAGTCCCACGATGTGAAAAACACACTCGGGAGAGTTGTCAGCATTTACCAGGGGTGTTCCCTCGGATCAGACACTAAAGAGACTCCTTAAAAAACCAGGATCCATCAGCTGGAGCTCAGAGGAATTCTTAGAACAGGTCAGGCTTAACTCCAGCACAGTTTAGGGGTGGTTAATCCACGCTGGAGGCAGAGGAAGGGACTGAAGTTTCCCAGAATTTCCTTTAAAGGTTGATGAAGCAGCTCCCATCCTGTTACAGCTGATGGGGGTGGGTTGGTAAATGAATAAAACAGTTCCACAAACACTGGGACCGCTTCACAAAATCCCCAGTTTGGAGTTTGATTGGAATAGTTTAATGAAGGATGGGAACCACTCTATCCCTCACCTGAAGGTGTTGCTTGGGATGAGCATTGGATCTGTCTCAGATTTCCATGCAACTCCTGTCCCAGACAGGTTGAGTAACTGAGGTTGAGTAACTGATGTTGAGTAACAGGTAGCACCTCAAGTTCTCTGTAGCCATAATTTAATGAAATCAGAGATATTTAGAGATGTTTTCCACCTGTTCACTGATTAACATGCTCCTGAGATTCTGTGCAGTGAAAGGTACTTGACAAACTGTTCACCTTTTAGCCTGAAATTATTATTATTATTATTATTATTATTATGGCAAAGTTCTTGTTTGTGGCCCTGTTTTTTGCCAGCCAAAGTAAGTAGAGACATGACTGATTAAACCGCAGCTATTGACCAGGAGTTAATCCCTTCAGGTATTTGTAACTTACTATTTTCTGTGTTTGCCCTTCACTTGGAAGTCAATAATCAATTTACTTCTTCCACCATGGCAAAGCTGTATAAAAAACCTGAACCATTTTCATTATACCCTGTTTGAGTAGAACAGTGCCATTTGCCACACGAGCCAGAGTGGCAGGTCCCCAACTCCCAGAATCATTAAAAACTCCAGCCCACAAGTCTGCAAACAAATAAATGTTTAATGGCATTGTATAATGGATTTACAGGTGTTAAATAGATTATTTTACAGGAGGATTTATCGCTCTTCCAGCTCCTTTAGCAATTCATCAAAGTGGGTGATGTACCATTTTGCTTTCTCCTTTACTTGCTTTCTGACTACATTGCCTCCAAATCCAATGAAGCAATCCTGCAAAAACACAAGGAATGGGGGCACATGGATTATTGCATGGAAGGAATGGAGTTCTCAGTAATTAAGTTTGCTTTTAAGATTGGATTTTAAAAATCACAGCATTCCTCCCTGCCCTGTTTTCCTTTGCATGTTCATTTTTCAGATTTATTAACGATTCATTCTGCAGCACTTTGGTTACTGGAGTTTCTCTCAGTGCCTCGTAGCTTCCAGATTGTTCAGATGTGAGATTTTGCCGAGGATCTGATGTAAATGTGATGCAATTCCATTCAAGAGCAAGTAAACACTGGATCATGCACAGGCATCCAACAATTACCCCTCTGCTGTTTATCTTACCTCTGTTTACCTCATCTGAGAGATACCAAAAGCAAACATTAACCCTGTCCTCAATCATTAACCAGAGCAATCATCATTTCCACATCTCACAAAACCCCCTGCAGTGAAAGTGCTGGGTTTAAAATTTCCACTGCAGCTTTTTTTTTTTTCAGGGTTTTTTTTTTTTTTCTTTGCCTTCAGGTGGGAAGCATTAAACAAATCCCAAGCTGCTTTGGGGTATTGGGGGACTTTTGTGTGAGGATAGGAGCTGAAGAGAAGATGGAATTAAAATCTCTCCCCGTGACATTTATAAAAGTTGTCTGTTAATTTTTGTCTTAAAGAATTCAGACCTCACTCTTCTTTTTCCCCCAAGGATTTGCTCAGAAGGAATTCAGGATCTCTGCAATACTCACTCCAGGGGGACAGGCTTCCATGTCTGTGGCTCCATCTCCAATCATAACCACTTTCTTGAAATGGAACTGTTCTTTCAGATGAGTTATAACCTTTCCTTTCCCCCCTGATTCAGCTGTTGGTTGTGTTTCATCAAATCCTGCATATTCTCCTAGAAAACAGTAGAAGGAAAAGTTGGAAATACAGATATTTTCTTGTAAATGAAGAAAGATCTCTGCCCGTGGTCTTGACTTCATTGCATGCAGTCCTGTAAACCTCACAGTATCAGCATCCCAAATAAATAATTCCAAGGTAAGTTTAAGACTGGGATTTCACCCAAGTCTTCAGCTGGGGGGATTTTCAAAGAAAAACAGAGACATTTTCAGAGAAAAACAGAAACCTGTGTGGGCAGTGCTACCAATCCATTCCCAGGCACCGTGGTGTGAACATCCAAAAAGCAGCACCCAGGATGATGCAGAGACAGTGTAGGAAACCCTGAATAAGGAGCAACCTCAGTACCTACAGCTCTGCTTGGGCTCTCTCTGCAGCTTAAAATCCTGAGCAGCTCTGCCACAGGGCCCCAAAGCCACTGAAAGGGAGGTTTGTGAGAGCAGCTCAGGTAATGAACTCTTTAACTTGAAGGAGCAGGAGAAAATGAAAGCAGATCCAACAGGTTTTACCTTTGGCACAGCTTGCAATTAAAAAGTAACTGCAGCTCTACTTCTTGCTTTGAAAATGCCCTGCGCTGCTTTTTGGTAAGGTTTTATCATTTTCCTGCTTGGAGTTAGCTGGATTGGTGACAGGACAGTGCCTGCAGCCCAATGTCTGACAGCTGGAACTAAAGAAGAGCCATTAATTAGCAGAGAAGGGAGATTTGAGGGAACTCTCACCGTTGAAGTAGAACTTGAGCCTGTTGGCGAAGACGTTTGCTGTGGGGATGTTCAGCTGCAAGGCCACGTGTTCCACAATGCTCTGAAACCCCCCGGAGACCAAGAACACCTGCACCCCTCGCTGGTGGAGTCTGCTCACCAACTCCCTGAGAGAGAGAGAGCACAAAGGTCAAACAAATCCTTCCTAAGCCAGCCTTGGTGCTATTCCAGCTCAGTTTGGCTGAGTGCTGCTTTCCAGCTCCAGCCACCTCTGCTGCCCAAAGCTTTTCCCTCTTTCCCTTCGTTTGTGCACACACCTGGCTGGAAAGAGCTGGACAAAACCATCATTTCATTCCTCCAAAACAAGCACTCCCTAGAAATGTTTTCTTTCTACTTTCACATTATTTCCCTTGAACAAGTGAGAGCAGATCCAGTTCAGACTTTTTTCTGAAGTAAAACAACAGCAAGAAAATGAATCTGGAATGCAGCAAAAAGCAGGGAATGAGATAAAACCACTGCTCCAGAATGCCAAGCGGGCTGAAAAGTGCAAAGTGCAAATGTTTTCTAGCTCAGAGTTGGTTCACCAGATGCTGGACACCAATGCCATCTTTAGAAGAGGCCACCAGTTACAGAAAAGGAATCAAAAAAAGAAGTCTGTGGGCCCAGTTCATGTCACAGAACTTGAGGGCAGTGAAAAGTTTGGGGATTTGGCTCTGGAGGCAGAAGAGCAGCCTGCAGCAAGGGCAGCAGGGGAAGGGGTAGCAGGAATAGCAGAAACACTAAAGGTTGAAAAGCAAAGCAGAGGCTTAAGCAGGACACACAGAAAAGGAGGAAAAAAGGGAAGGACTGAAAAGGAGGAAGAAAAAGAAGGACTGAAAAGGAAAATCACATGATCCTGAACAAGGAAACAATGCTTTCTTTGTAGTTACCTCTAGCTGTCTTCTACAGAAAAAAGATAAAATACAAGCACAGTATCATCTAAAACTCCTTTTATAAGCTAAAAATATTTTAGACTTGAAGCTATGGTCAGATCTTTTCAATTGTTGGAAACTATTTGAATAGAGAAAAAAAAATCCCCGGAGTTTTCAATTAAAATAGTTAATGTTCATTCCAAACCTCAGGATGAATGAATACACATTTATGTGTGTTTGCTTAATAAGTATTTTAATGTTTTTAGGGACTTCAGAATGGGTAGCTCTGAGCAATGGATCCCCTAAACCAAGCCAGGGGTGTGACTGCAGTGAGGAGAGTCAGAGAGAGGTAACGGAGTTGCAGAATAGACCAAATTTAAGGAGGTATTAAATCTCCTTCCAGTTCCATCACCCCTGAAAAACCAGTGGTTGAACAGATTCTTTTCCATGCCCATTTAACCCTCAAGCCAGGATCTGGGCTTGTCAGCCAAGCTTCCAGTTAATATCTAAGAATCTTTTCCTTTTTCCATGGATGCTTAACCACTTGCCATGGAGTCAGGCTCCTGGTCCAAGCTTTATACACACTCAGCATGGAGATGGAGCAGGATGGCAACCCAAACCAGCTCTATGGTCTTACAGCATCACTGATGGCACAGAACTTGGTTTATTTATTCCATCTGCTTCCTGAATACATATAAAAAAAAAAATATTTAAATTCTTCTTACCTTATTCCTGGAGTGAGCTGTGGTGGGTTGTCAGATATTAATTTCTGCACTTGTTCGTAGGAGGGCCGGATGAGACCTAACCGTGCTGTGAGAGCTGCCTTGAATGTCACAGTGCCACCCATGGCTCTGCGGGTCCTGAGAGACAGCCAAGGAACCAAATCAGGGACACTGCACAAGCTGAGGCCCCTCCCAAGAACAGAGCATTAACAAGGAATGACAAGGAACCAGGAAAGAGAGAAGAGGCTGGAGGTCATACTGAACTCAAAGATTGGTGGTGTCCACTGGTAGGAGATCTCCATGTATGGGAGAACCAGGGGCCAAAGGAAAATGGCTCCATTCCCTCTTGGATGCCATTCCTGAGCTGAATTTAACAGAGCTTGTGCTACAAACTTCAACTTGTGCTGTTTCCCAGCCCCAGCCTCAGAGATGGGCTGGGAGGGCTGGCCCCTCTCCTCCATCTCATGGTAAGGTTTACTCATTCAGAACAGCGTTTGGTAGTGCTTGGCCAAGTTTAAAGATGAGGCTGCCCTCAGTCTATCAAAATTACCATTAGAGAATTTATGCCAGGATAGTTTCCTTGGGTGGCCTCACAATTCCCAAACAAGTTACTTCATCCTGCATTCATTCCACTTATCACCCCAACCCCTGCAACAGAGTCAAACGGCTGTAAATTGTAAAGTCATTAGCCCAGATGAATGCTGCCCATGGCTAATTGTGCCTGGCACAGTGTGGGTGCCCCAGCCATACGTACATCTCTGCCACGGCATCCCCGACCCCACAGAACTTGGCGAGCTCGTCGATGCCCTCCTCCCTGATGACGGTGCTGTCCACGTCGAAGCACACGGCGTCGGCGCTGCGGAAGATCTCCTTCAGCTCCATCAGGGACGCCATTCTTTTGGGAGCCTTCTTACTGTGAGGGGACAAGATGAAGTCTTTCTCTGAGTGGGAGTAGTGCACTGTTTGCTGAGCCATTGGTGCTGCTGCTCAGGCGCGTGTCAGAAGGGCCGAGCGCAGCGTGCTCACAGCTTTTATCCCGGGCCCAATGGTGGTGGAGGTCTGGCTCAGCTGCTGATTTGCTCCCGCCCGTTGCTGCCTACTGATGGTCACCTCGTGCTCCAGGTGGGCTGTGGAGCCCTGGGCTGCTGCTGATTTGCTCCCTGCTGCCTCAGCCCATTGATGTTCGTGGGTTCAAGGTTGTAATCCCTGGCATTGGCTGAGGCACCAGGCTGCCAAGTGCTGTGTGGGATTGCAGGGCTCTGTTTCAGCTCAGGGGGGTCTTGATTTCTCATCTCTCCCAGGCTGGGGTGTCACAGGGGTTGCTGCGGGACACCCACGCCCTAAGGATTGATTGCAGATTATCCTAAATCTGCCAGTGAGTGGTTGTCCCTAAATCAGGAAGCTTTAGATCCTTTTCTACGTCCTCATTAATAAAGGATTGAGCCATTAACATTGGGTATTAGCTTTTTATAAATCCATCAAACCCTTGGCCTTTGAGAACTTCAACCCATCAAGACATCACATTTTCCAGAACAGCCCCTGACAAAAGTTTATTTTCTTTCCTTTTGGATCTGTCCACTTCAATATGTTGAGCACTTCTGCAGATCAGAAGCTTGAGGAGTCAATTATCTTCTTACTCATCCCTACTCACCTTGTGCTTCATCCTTTCATAGAGGAATTAATTCAGTGTGGATTTTACTATTTATTAATCTACAACTCAGACACAAACAACCGCTTCCCATTTATTTCACTTCCCAGATTTTTGTAGTTTTTGTTTCTTCTAAACTCTCAGACATCTCTCAGGACATGTCTTGTGTGATTGGTCTGGCTTGCAAGTTCTTTTTCTGGGATGGGAGAAAATCACCATCAAAGAGCAAACCAAAAACATCCAAAAAATTCTTAATTATGGATGTCTTTATATCCTTTCATCTTTTGTTTTCCTCTCACTAATGGTCAAAGCAGGAACAAGAACCTTCGGGTTTATTCCCAGGATGCGGTAAATACTGAGATACGAAAGGCTTCATGAAAAATTACCATCATCACTACAAATGTAGAACACACACCTCTCTTATCTGTTCTTGTGCACGGAATAAAAGAGAATGCTCCAATCTGTCGTTGAAAGGTGGAAATCCCTGTAAAGGAAACCACCCAGCCTGAGCGGTGAAACCTGTTGTGAACAGCCAGGAGCTACAAGAGAGATTCTGCCTGACAAACAGGGAGATGTGAAGGAGCAAGGAACAGAGACAACAAGTGACATGAGAGGCACAGGCAGCCCTCAGACAGGACTCTTTTGTGGGGTTATTCTGCTACCCATGAGGGGGGTGGGTGGCAGTAGAGGAGATATCCCAGAAAAGGGCTTTTACAGAGCCCCTCTGAAGTGCTGTTGGGCAGAACTCTGCCCTTGGTGCATGGACACACCATAAATCTCCAGTCTAGCCTTGGGATCATGACTAAAGGATTATTTGCTGCAGGCCATGTGGGAGTTTATCTTTTTCTACAAAGACTGCACTGGACATGTAAGAAAAGTAGTCCTAAGCCATCAGCACAGCACAGAAAAGAAAAAGTGGCCACGGACATCAAAACTTCCCTCTGCCAGAGCCCAGCTCCGAGGTGAGGCTGGGTGGACAGAGGCCAGTTCTGAGGTCAGGCTTGGCAGTGACCAGGCAGGTGACACGTGAATTCCACGTTTGCTTTGCTTTGGCCTTGACTTGCCCTGGACTGCAGAGTGTTTGTGTTTGCAGTGAAATCTCCCAGTTTTCCAAGGAGCAGAACCAAGCCGTGGTTCCAGGGCAGGCATCCCTGGGGTGTGACACTGGCGTCACGGTGTTCCAGCACCGAGCCCTGCTTGTGCAAAGCCATCATTGCCTCACCTGGGGCTGCACTGTAACACTGTCACAGCATGAGGCAATGTCACCGTGTGGGGACACTGCTCTGTGACGTGGCTGCTCGGTGACAACCTGGAATTTCTGTCTGGATACACGGCTTTAATCTGCCCCAGAAAAACGTTATCGCTCCAAACACGCATTAGGAGCAGGAATGATGAAATGCTCACATTTCCTTCTCTCCAATATCCACATTTCCCATGTTCCTTTCCCTGCTGGATGCTCCTTACACTGATGACATGAAAGCTGTGGTGGACTTTGCACTCTGATGGACAAATAAAGGAGTTAGAGGAAGAATTATTGTGGAGTCATAGTTGGAATTAACCCTATCCTCTCTTTATTCCAGGCAATAACTCCTTGAAAATAGTCTCGAAGTGTGGTTTATGTTGTATAAAAATGACAATTTGGAAGGGAAGAATTGCAGAAATCATCAGTAGCTCATCAGAGCAAAAAGAATTGAAGTTGTGTAAAACCCTTCTATGGACAAATCTCAGCTGCAGTCAGGGAAGAGCAATTTTTTATTCCAGAGTAGTCCAGGCCTGTGCAGTCAGCAGAGATTAATTATTCCAAAATAAGAGCATCTGATGGCTTAAAAGTGAAAATGTTTTAATGAGATGGGAAGAAAAAAGAAATTCCCACAAATAATCAGTTCTGTCTCCATATGAAAAACACTGATAGGGAACCTCTGATCTTCCTGCCACTGAATTTCAGGTAGGTAATCAATTCCTAGCCTGAAAAGCATCCAAGCAGCAAACATTGCAACAGGTCTGATATAAAATATCATGGGGAAAAGCTGGAAATAAGAATATGGGGAAGAGAAGAACAATGGGCAGAGAAGCGGCTAAAGACACCAGACTGACAGAGAGAGAGAGGTAGGATGAAACTTGAGATACAGATGGAGAAAAAAGGAAATCACAAGGGAGAAGTGGAACTCCCGTGAGATCTCTGCCTCTGGACTATGAAGTATTTCATTAGGCTGTTCTGAAAAAAAAAATAAAGAAGACATTTTCACAAGAAATAATTCTCTTTCATAATAGACAGGGTGGAGTCACAGCAGCAAACAGGGAATTATGTAAGAGCACATGGGAAAGGAAAACAACTGAAATCCTCTCTGTTTGCTGTCCCTTCAAAGAAAGGAAAAGCTGAACCATTCTCTGTACCCACATGTAATGCAAATGGAAGCAGTAAGTGGTGCTCAGAACTGCAGGTGTTCTGGGGCTGCAAGGTTTTGATGAGATCTCAACCCCCTCATTGTGACTCCCTTGTTGTCATATTTCAGCTTTCAGAAGTGCTGCCACGCTGCTACTTTGCATGATGTTCACATTTATTGCTGTTAAAAATGAAGATTAAGTGAATCTTAATGAAATATTACCCAGCACTCAGGAATATCCTTGTTTGCAAACAATTTCTGATTCACTTCCCCATTTAACATTGTATTGAACAGTAACAGAAGTTCAACCACATTAAACTGTTTCTGTTGCCTTGAAGGGAAACTGCTCAGAGCAAAGGATTTGGAGCAAATATTTCTTGAAACTTTTTTCAGGACCTTCTCCTCCTACATCTTCTAAGAACATTCCCAGGAGTGTTTCCATGGTATAGTTTAAACAAGCCACTTAATCCTCATTGTTTCCAGTCCTGTGTCTGTAAAATGGGAATAATACAGTGACACAGCTTTTCTGTGCTGAGCTTTCATCCTCAGAATTAGCAACGTTCTGAAAGCTTTAGAGGAAAGCTGATACAGTTAAGCAGATTAGTTATATTTAAGCAAACTGTGTTGGTGTTTCACGTAAGTTTTAGAAGTTCAACCCATCCACCCATAATTTTCTGGGGTTTGCAGGGTGAGAATAGGAAGATTCAGTCCTTAATCTCTTGGGTTTTCTTCCTCTTTTTAGGTTTTTGTTAAACCTCCTGGGTTTTCTATTTCATTTTAGGCTTTTCTTTAACCTCCTGCTCAGTTTGTAAAGGCAGTGGCACAAAGCTGTCTGCAGGGTAAGAGATGAACTGCTTGCAGCTCCACACGATTATCTGCACAGCAGTGCCTCATAGCGAACTCATTCAAGCACCTCGTGAAAAGCAGGTGAAAAAGAGCAGAAGGAACCTGTTGGATGTTGACATCCACCTCCCAATTCTCCAATCCCCTCTCGCCTGTCCTGCCAAAATGCTGCTGCTCCCCCCGTGCCCGATTGCATCATTCATTCACGCTGCTGTTATAAAACAGGCATCACGCCGGTGCCGGGCAGCACAGGCACAAGATCCTCCTCATTTTCCCTGTTGGAAAAACCCACGGTGTTATGGATCTGCGAGCCAAACCCCTTCCGACCTGCGAGAAAAGCGCGATCCCGGTGACTTACAGAACTGAACCGGCCGTGGCTGCTGCTGCTGCCGCCGCCGGGAACCTCTTGGCTGCGCCAGACAGGGAGGGATCAGCTGAGCCCTTCAGTCACACAAACCCCACGCACGGGCTGCGCTGGACGAGAGCCGCATTTTGCCGCTCAGCCCCTGATAAAGCGCTGAGTCAGGCAGCCCGGGGGGTTTGTTTGAGGTGCTCGCACACATGGAGCAGAGCAGGGCAGCTGTTCGCTGCCAGAGAAGGCGGCAGAGGTGTGACCGCCCCGCGTCAGGGGAGGAGCCGCTCCGGGCTGGGCAGGGAGCAGCGGGCGCGGGGAGCTCGCTCAGCCCTCCCTGGGCACGGGGAGTTCGGGGCCGAGCACGGGGATGAGCCCGGGGAAGGCTCCGGGGAAGTAGTCGGGAGTTTCTCCGGGCAGAAATCAGAGGCGAGGCAGGGACATTGTTTTCGGGAGAGAAGAGAGGATTTGTGAGCTGAGATCACAGAATCCCAGAATGATTAGGTTGGACGAGACCTTTAAGATCATCGAGTCCAACCCATGCCCAAAAACCGCCTCAACTAAAGCACGGCACCGAGCACCACATCCAATCTTTTTTTAAACACATCCAGGGATGGTGACTCCACCACCTCCCCGGGCAGACGATTGCAGTACTTTATCACTCTTTCAGTAAAAAACTTTTTCCTAACGTCCAACCTAAATTTCCCTTGGCACAGTTCAAGACTGTGTCCTCTCGTTCTGTCAGTTGTTGCCTGGAAAAAGAGATCAACCCCCACCTGAGTGCAAGAACCTTTCAGGTATTTCAGATTGCAATATCTGAGCGAAGTTACACACACAGACCACATCCAAAGCCAGCAAAAGCTCGGAAGCCAAGGGAAAACAGCGTGGGAAAAGGCTCTGTGTTGTTTCCCCAAAAGCAGTGTTGTCAAAATTGCCAAAGCTGCCCGTGCTTGTGTTTTGGCATCCCACGGAAGAGTTTTCTTTGCACACTGCTCTGGGTCAGAAAGTGGGAGAGTGCCAGCCCAGGAGTTGTTTGGTTCAAGGTCAAGAAAAGCTGATTTAGCTGGTTTTGCTGCTTTTGTCCACTTGTGCCAGGGGTCCTGTGACTGCTGCCCGGCTGTTCTGCACCACTGGGTGCTCCAGTCGCACTCCGTGCATGACCTCTTCTGCCATCGTGGCACTGGCACCCCTCAAAATTCCATTTACTAATTCAAACCGATCACCTTCTGTGCCCCTCCTCCCTCTGTTTTTTCAGAATTTCTCAGTACACGACCAAATGTTGACAGGATCACCTCTCAGTAACTTCCTGAGTCAGGAAAAGATGGGAGCAAGGCCCTGTGCTTCCAAGCTGGTGCCAGGGATCAGCAGCCTGGTGCTGTTTGTCAGCTTTATCGGGGCAGGACAGGATGTTGTTTAAAGCAGATTTAGAAATCATTTCTGTGAATAAGGTTAAAGGAAAACCCATCTTGATAAAGATGAAAGAAAATGGCTTTTACTGAGAATCTCTGAGGGGTTTTTGCCAAGATAACCAGTGCCTGGCTTGACTAAGAGAATTGCTGCTGAATATTTCATGAAGGATATTGCCTTTATTTGGCTTCATTTAATGGACATGTTGGCTTTAATTTAGTTAAATATTTTGATTCTAACCTGGTGTAATCTATTGAATTCATAGGGCAATTTAAGTCTGGTAAGCATTTGCCCTTTATTTTTATTACACATAAAAAACAAATACACAGAACAATTCAACAGCTAAGACTGAGAAAAGGAAGAAAAGCTTGTCTTGATGGCTGAAAAATGCTGTAAAATGGGAATTTAATGTGAAAATGCTTGTGAGAAATGTTACTATAACACAAAATAACTATCCTGAGAAACGTGAACCAGCACAGAAACACAGAGAGCTCTGCCTGGGAGCTGAGGGAGGATGCTCAGGAGTGAAAATACAAACTTGTTGAAAAAAACACAGCACTCAACTCTCATACATCACTACAGAACCTCTCCATTTGTCCAAAAAAAAAAAAAAAGGGAAAGAACATTTGCATGGAAGATTAGGATATCTTTGAAATCAGCTTTTCCTTTCTTTTTTTTCCTATCCAAAAAAAAAAAACTAAATTTCAAGTTAAATTTTCTCTTTATTTTCTTGCAGTAATAATTCCTCTCACAAACCTGAACCTGACCCACATCACTGCCAGCCCCATACAACACAGGTGTTTGAGGATGGATAATTCCTGCCATTCCATAGGCACCAGCAAAGAAAACATAAAATATAATAAGCCTGCTGGGATGCGTTTGACAAGGCTGCCCTCTGCTGAGAACAGCCCTGAGAGGAACAGGCAAAAAAAATAACAAACCAGAGAAGCAAGAGCAGCAAAATATTTGACCTGGGAATTCCAGAATCCAGGGCAGAGCTGGACATCCAGGTGCTGTAACTGGACATTGCATCTCAGAAATTTGCACTGCAGCCTCTGGGGCCACTTTGGGTGTTTTGTTTTGTTATGGTTTCAGCATCCCAACAAAGTGCAGACAACATTTTAACAGAGCTTCAGAGCCAATATTGAAACGGCAAGTGTGGTTCCCTGTGGTTTGCAATGTTTAATGTTTATTCCTAATGACTGCAATCACAGAGGACAAAGCCCGGCCCCTCCACTGGAGTCAGCATCAAAATATTCCACAAGACACTGCTCAACTAAACAAAAGGGCTCCGAACTTGCAGGGTGTCCAAACACCACCTAAAACATTAAAAAACCAGAATCCCAAGGATATCAGCAGCTCCCTTCCAGGGAGACAGACAGGCCACATGTGGGAGTCCTGCTCTCATGCACAGCGTGGCATTTTGCCCAGAAACCTGAGATCCTCACCCAAAGCAGGTGCCACAGCCTGCAGCCAAACCCAGCCAGGCTGCCCTGACACTTGACACTGACATTTCCCACCAAGCTCCCCCAAAACTCTTGTGCAGCAAAACTGGACCCAACAGCAGGCTCAGACTTTACTCCTGGAGGTGGTGTGGAAACAGTCCAGCTTGTTGCATTGCTGAAGCAATCCAGAGCTGCATCCAGAGCTCCCTGCTGCAAAAAGTGGGGTGGAGAGGGAGAGATTTCATAGAATTCATAGGTTTGGTTGGAAGGGAACTTAATGACCATCTTGTTTCAGCACCCTGCCACGGTCAGGGACACCTTCCACTATCCCAGGTAGCTCCAAGCCCTGTCTAACCTGGCCTTGGACACTTCCAGCTTCTCTGGGCATCCTCACACCTGGAGGGTGAGCACTGGGGAAGGATCTTTGCCTTCCCTTTACCAAATACTGACAAAACCCTGGCCTCTTGGCCAGTTGTCCCTGTGGTCAGCACCCTCTGGAGCAGCTGGGCTGCAGAGCCCTGGGAACTGCCTGAGGATTATTCTGGGGCTGGGCACCTTCCTCATGCAGTGCCTGAAATAAGCAGAGGGTTGTGTCACCCCTGGTGCTGCCATGTGCTCCAGTGGGTGTTTGAGGGTACAAGGGCAGATGGGGCCATTTGGGATTCAAACCTGGTGCAATCAGTGTCCACAGGGATGTGAGGGGCCACGGCAGGAGCTTCTTCTCAAACTCCTCTCCAGGGAAACTCACTTGTCCTCAGTTTCAGAGTCCAAAGACACAAATATTTCAGTGTCTCCAGGAGTGAGCCCTGACAGGCCACGCAGGGCAAAGGTTTCAGCACCCATCAAGGTTGCCTCGACAACAGTATTTTTGATTTTATTCCACGGGGAAACCTCTGCGTGACCTCGGGAGGGATCATCCATCCTTAGAAGCCCTCGGAGGGGGTCAGTCCAGGAAAGTCTCGGGGATAGGGTGTGCACTGGGGGCTATGGAGGTCCCAGTGCCCCACACATCAGCTTGTGTGTTATAAGACGACGAGTTTTGATTAACCTCAACCCCGAATTTAACCAAGAACCATTGATTATTAATCCAGTCCACTTAACTATTAATTCTATCTGTCTAATGTGAAATCACCGGGTTTAATTATTTATTCTCACGTTTCTGCGGAGCCGCTGGGCGTGTCCGTGACACGAGAGGGCGGGTTAAACACCGACCATCCCCGCCCGCTCAGAGACCTCCGCCCCGCCCCGCGCTCCTCTCACGGCCCGCTCTGAGGGCGGCGCCGCGTCCTCGCCTCAGCGGCGGGCGGGGGGCGGGACCGGACGGAGCGACAGGCGCTGCAGCCAATGGGAGCGCGGCAGGCGCGGCAATAAACCAATGAAAAGCCGTGGAGCCTCAGCGGCGGGAGCACCCGGGATGAGCGACAGGCACTGTAGCCAATAGAAATGCGGCACTGCGCCGGCGGGCCAATGGGCGTGCTCGGAGAGTTCTAGAAGGGGCGGGAGGAGGCGGGGCGGCGGTGCCCCCGCCCGGCGTGGCCCAGAGCGGAGCGCAGTCATGGCGGTGAAGGCGCTGAACCCCAAGGCCGAGGTGGCCCGTGCCCAGGCCGCGCTGGCCGTCAACATCAGCGCGGCCCGCGGGCTGCAGGACGTGCTGAGGACCAACCTGGGGCCCAAGGGCACCATGAAGATGTGAGCGAGCTCCCGCACCTCTCGCCGCGGGTGGGGCTGGGGGGGAGCACGACCTGAGGGGAGGCGGGGGGAGGCCGGGACATGCGGAGGGAAACAAAGGCGGAGGGGTGAGTGCATGAGGAATGGAGCGATGAGGAGGGAGCGGCGCGGGCCCGCGGCCGCGCACGTGTTCTGGGGCCGGGGATGGATGGATGAAGGAT
>WEKY01043578.1:69161-86888 GCA_013390045.1 Picathartes gymnocephalus
TGGGGCCGGGGCGCTGCTCACCCGCCCGGTGCTGCCCGCAGGCTCGTGTCGGGGTCTGGAGACATCAAACTGACCAAAGATGGCAACGTGCTGCTGCAGGAAATGGTGAGCTGAGGCTGGTCCTCGCAGGGGGTATTTAGGGAGGGACGAGCGCCTTTGGGTGAGGGGATCGCGTTCCCCACTGCCCCACCCACCCTTATCCATTGAAAGCAAAGTGTCCCTTGGGAAGAGAATAAAGAAGTAAATGCAGGTTAAGGCGATACTGCAGAAAAAAATAATGTAAAAATATAAACGGCACCATAAGAATGAGTAAAATAACCAGCCAAAGGACTAGCAAACCAGTTAGGGTAAACCATTAAAACATCACCTTCAGCTATTTCTCAGCTGATCTCAGATTTTTGTTTGCTGTACCACCGCAGTGAAACTTAACTGCTCAGGTTCTTATTTTTGTCTAGCAAATCCAACACCCCACGGCCTCCTTGATAGCAAAAGTAGCAACAGCACAAGACGACATCACTGGAGATGGCACCACCTCGAATGTCCTCATCATTGGAGAGCTCCTAAAGCAGGCAGACCTCTACATTTCTGAGGTGTGTATGCAGTGTTTCATTTGTAGGTGGGCAAGTCAAAAGCTTCACTAGAGACCCCTCAGTGGGGTTTTTTTTGTTTAATGTTTAATAGGAGTGGAACATAAATATATTGTTCTGCTTAAAATGAGAAGTAAAAAGGGGGAAAAGCGGGAGGAGGGGACTTAAAACTTGTTCAAAAACAAACCCACTTATCGAGGATACTGTAGCTTTCAGGGTTTTGTGTGATACCTGCTGTTACTTTGTTTTATGTGAGTCAAAACACTCCTTGAGTGATAAAAAAGAGCTCTCCCTGAGGGCAGGTAGGAATTGGTACTGCACAGCGAACACCCAAGTGTGCTTTGTAGTTCCCTTGGTTTCAGTTCTGTGCTAAATTAATCTGTACTTTTCCTCTGCATTGGAAGGATTTGTTCCTTTTACATGTATTCAGAAGGACAGAACACCTGGCCTGTGTAGTATATTCCCTGTGCTTTACCATGAAATGGGTGTGGAAAAAGGACCATCTTGTCTTCCACTGTCCAATGATTTCTCTTCCCTTGCCTTAGGGTTTGCACCCTAGAATAGTTGCAGAAGGATTTGAGATTGCCAAGGAGAAAGCACTTGAGGTTTTGGAGCAGGTCAAAGTGTCCAAGGAGATGGACAGGGAGACCCTCATAGATGTTGCCAGGACATCCCTCCGCACTAAAGTCCACGCTGAGCTTGCTGACATCCTGACAGAGGTGAGTGTCCCTGTCACCCCTGCCTCTCTGTGTGAACAGAGCCAGCTTGGAAAGTGCTGAGATTATTACTGGAAGTGTGAAAGATGTGAACTTGCACTTTGGAAGACTGATGGTCATTTTGGGGTGTTTCCCCTCCCCTGTGTTGCAGGCTGTGGTAGATTCTATCCTGACAGTCAGAAAACCAGGTGAGCCCATTGACCTGTACATGGTGGAGATCATGGAGATGAAGCACAAATCAGAAACAGACACAACGTAAGTCAGGAGCATCCTTGAGCTTCAGTTTAATGGGGCTCTGAGCTTCGAGGAGCCTGGGGGGTTTTGGCTTCTCTTTAGGGAGTCCTAAACCTACCACTGGAGGAGTTGAAATACAGATTTCAGTCATAAATATCTTGGCAGAAGTTTTTCAGTCACTGAACTTGATTCCTTGATGAAATTATTGACTAGCAAAGACTAACACTGGCTTAACAATATTGGATAAATGCTCTTTTTTCTTAGTATCTGTGGCTTGATGATGCTTTAGGTTGGCATCTGTTAAATACAGAGCAACATTTAATAAATGGAAACTGGGTTGTGGATTGGATATTCCATAGGATTTCCATTTCTCTCAGTGCATGGATGAATTCTGCACCAGCTTTCCTCAGTAGCTGATGCAGTCAGACACCATGCCAGAGCAAACTCCTTTTTCCACTGTGCCTGGTGTGCTTTTTGATGGGAATGGGCATGCCCTTGGAAGGGGGAAACAAAATCCTTGTTCACTGCCAACACAAGTGCCCAGGCAGTTTGGGTTAGACCTGGTCCATTCTCTGCATTCCATGAAATTCTCTATTTGCGTCCATTGACACCCAGAATGGTTTTTAATCTTGCAGGCTGATCAGGGGACTGGTCCTGGATCATGGAGCTCGCCACCCTGACATGAAGAAAAGAGTGGAAGATGCTTTTGTTCTTACCTGCAATGTGTCCCTGGAGTATGAGAAAACGTGAGTACACAGCAAATGCAGGTATCCTGAGGACTTTTATTTAAATACCAACCAAGACTGCGAAGGTGAGAGGTGATTCACCTTCTGCAGCCCTCTTGGGAAAGGGGGTGGGTGACAAAATCTCTGTGAGAGGCACAGCTTCATAGTAGTTTATTTTACTTACTTTGTGTCACAGAAAGGCTGAAAGTCCCTCTTTTCTTGGGCATAATTTGATATTCTAGAGCAAACATACTAACACACTTCAGAGTTCTCTCAGTTTCAAATGTCTGCCTTATTTTTTGAAGTGGAAAAGCTCTGTACTAGAGAGCAGGAACAGCAGTGTGGGTTGGGGGGACTGCTTTGTTTTGGGTTGATTTCTTTAGAATGTTACTGAAAGGCTCATTCCTTGTGCTTAAGTTTATTTCTACAGCAGAGAGGAAGTTTCCTCACTGGTTTTTTGTGGTTTTTTAACCCCTCAGAGAGGTGAGCTCTGGATTCTTCTACAAAAGTGCTGAAGAGAGGGAGAAGTTGGTGAAAGCAGAAAGAAAGTTCATTGAAGACAGAGTCAACAAAATCATAGAGTTGAAAAGAAAAGTCTGTGGCGACTCAGACAAAGGATTTGTTGTGATCAACCAGAAGGTGAGATGAAGAGAATAAAAATTAATTTGAAATGCTGGCTTCCTTGTGGGACTCACCTGGCACAGTTCCTGAGCCAGAATTAGCTAAATTTAGGCTGATACTTCTGAATATAATGTACAGTTTTTACCTGAGATCTTTTTTGAGCCTTGAGGAAGAACTTAGTAGTGTCAGACTGAGAGAAAGTGTTCTTAGCTTTGTCCTTTTGCTGATGGTCACTTTCTTTGTTTCCAGGGAATTGACCCATTTTCCTTGGATGCCCTTGCCAAAGAAGGAATAGTTGCTTTGAGGAGAGCTAAAAGGAGGAACATGGAAAGGTCAGTTTTGGGGAGAGGAGAGGGTACAATACCTGCTTTTCCAAACTGTGACAGTGAGTCAAGTCTGGCTTAAATCCACCTGTAAAGACTTGACTAAAAAGTTCACTTCAATCTCTTCCTGGTGTAACTCAGGGCAGTTTAGACAAACTGCAGGAAGGGCAGTTTGAGCTCTCAGAATGCTTTAAATGCAGACACCTACAGAGGAGACTTATCTCTGCAAGTTAGTTTTTTAAAGAGCTCTTCCATGAGCAAAACCAAACTGCTCCAAGCCTAGGACCTGCACGCTGAAATACTGCACTTCCTGTCAGTGACTTTGGGTTTTATTGAGCATAAAGCTGAGCTGTGCCTGTTCTCTGTCAGGCTGACCCTGGCCTGTGGCGGCACTGCCATGAATTCTGTGGAGGATCTCACTCCTGACTGCCTGGGACACGCAGGGCTTGTCTATGAGTACACCCTGGTGAGTGAAGAGTATTAAATTAAAACCTCATGGAAATCAAGTCCTGCTGCTTTTCATAAGTGCTGTCAGTGCAGAACCGAGCCTGAAAGCATCCAGTTGAATAATTTGTGTACAAATTGCTGAAGGAAGTGGCTGACAGGCAAACGTGGCCCTGTTTTCCACAGGGAGAGGAGAAATACACCTTCATTGAGAAGTGTGAGAACCCCCGCTCGGTGACCCTGCTCATCAGGGGCCCCAACAAGCACACGCTCACCCAGATCAAGGATGCCGTGAGGGATGGGCTGCGGGCTGTCAAAAATGCCATCGAGGATGGTGAGTGCCATTCCTGTTCATCATGATAAGGACTTGTAGGAACTCATCCCAAAATTAGGGAATTACCTATCAGCACCCTTGGTTCCTGCTCCAATCTGAGCCCGAGCTCAGTGTGAGGTGATTTAAGAGTTCTGTGGTTGATACCTGTGTACGTACTCACGTGTTCAGGTGCAGGATATGGAGGGAAGAGATGAAACCGCACTAAAAATGAGCTGTTTAAACTGTAATAGGTGCTTTTCCCTTGCAGGATGTGTGGTGCCAGGAGCAGGGGCACTGGAGGTGGCAGTAGCCAACGCTCTTGTGAAACACAAACCCAGCGTGAAAGGAAGAGCCCAGCTCGGAGTTCAGGCTTTTGCTGATGCTCTGCTCATCATCCCTAAGGTATAAAGAGTTCCTGAGTGATACAGTGGCTTTAAAGCACACATAGGCTCACTGCTTTTTCTGCTGGAGGGCTCTGTCATCAGCAAAATGAAGGAAATCTCTCTGTTCTGTGCCAGGTGCTTGCTCAGAACTCAGGATATGATCCCCAGGAGACACTGGTGAAGGTCCAGGCAGAGCACGTGGAGTCAGGGCAGCTCACTGGGGTTGATCTCAACACTGGTAAGGACTCCCAGGGTGATGCTCCAGGAAGAACCTGGCTCAGCTCTGTGAAGAACAAAGTGCTCTGAATGCAGAAGGTTTTACCTTTATTGATGAAAAGCTGCACAGAAGCCTTGGCAGTGAGGCTGCTGTAGTTCAGTGCGTTCTCGTTTGAGCTTTTTAGAGGATAAAGCACACGTGGTAACACTGTTGGATACAGTCAGTAATATTAGATACCGGCAGAAAATCTCTGTGTGAACTGGTTATTTAAGGGCTGCTTCACTTCTGTTGCAGGGGAGCCTATGGTGGCTGCAGCAGCTGGAATCTGGGATAATTACAATGTCAAAAAGCAGCTGCTTCATTCATGGTAAGGCTGACAGTATTTTCACTTCAGACGTCGCTCTGTGTGTGTTTAAGTGATGTAAAACTGGGGATCCTGTGTACAGGAAGATGCCTTGAAACACAGAGATGAAGCCGAGTTTGGCAGTTGTAACAATATTTCTCTCCCGTTTCCAGCACAGTGATTGCCAGCAACATTCTCCTGGTGGATGAAATCATGCGAGCTGGGATGTCTTCCCTGAAAGGCTGAGCTGGAGCTGCTCCCTGTGGAATTACTCCAAGGAATCCAGCCCAGGGCCCTGTCCTTGGCTGGGGTGGATGTCCCAGCACCAGAAGTCCCTCTGCCATGAGGGGCAGCCCCTTTGGTAACACGGCCACTCAAAATCTCAGCAACTTAAATCAAAGATTTGGCTCTAAAAAGGAGTTATTTATTTTTGATTTCACTGAACTGTGTGGCTGCAGTTGCTTTCCATTTTTACCCAATAAACTGTTCTGTTCTGTGCTTTGGTGTCTGTTTTTTTACCTTCACACCCTCCTGAGCATTCTCCACTGGGGCCTGCGTTCCTGGGTCCTACTCTTGGGAAAATTCCTTGTGAAACTACTTCTCAAGGTCTGCTGTGTTCAGTAAATTTAAAATAAAGCTGCGTTAAGGCAATAATTTATTTAACAGTTTTGTACTTGCTTGTGAATAAAACTGAGTTCCCTGACTTCAGAATGGCTTGAAGGGGGATGAAGGACCTGTCTTAAGGGGTGGGTTGTTAACACTGGTGCTTCTGCATTAAAGTATTTATCGTCAATGAGTGCCAGAGCAGGTCTCGGCACAGCTTTCAGTGGGTTTCTGGGAGGGGAGCAGAATGAGTCTCCCTAATCCTAGCCCTGCTTTGTGTTAAGAGGAGTCTCCTTCCTCTCACACGCGACTGCTGAATGACCATAAACGAAACCTTAAAAAAAACCCTCAAACACCAAAAAAAGCCCTCTTTGTGGGGAAGGCTTGCGGCTGGTCCCGGGGCCGGGCGGTTTCCAGCCCGTGTGCAGCCGGGCTGTGACAGAAATCCCCTTTCCCTGCGGGCCGGGTGCCCCGGAAGCGCTTCCCGAGCCCGCAGCAGCTCCGGGTCGGGCCCGCGTTCCTGCCCGGCTCCGGGATGGGGATGGGTCGGGCGGCGGGGCTGCTCCTGCTGTGCTGCGGGGTGCTGGGGATTCAGCCTGGTGAGAGCCCCAAAATCCCCCCCCCGCTATCCCCTTCCACGGAGCCTCCTGCTGCTGCTCTCCCCCAGGGATCGCTCCCTTCCCGAGAATGGGTGTTTAGACGCTTTCACCGCTCGCTGTCACCCGCTCCGGCACACGCAGGGACATCCCGCCGGGGGCTGCGCCTCGCTCATGGTTAAAAACGAAACTTGCACTGAATCTTTTCCCTTGTAGCGCTCGGAGAGGGTGGGAGCATGGTGCAGCTGCCCGGAGGGACCTTCCAGATGGGATCGAGCTCCCTGCAGGGCAGGGGCGAGGAGGGGCCCGTCAGGGAGGTGACAGTGAAGCCGTTTGCTCTCGACAAACACCCGGTCACCAACAGGGATTTCAGGTGAGCCCTCAGGTGGCTGTGGGGAAGGGCAGGGGCAGCTGTGGGTGCCAGGTGTTCTGGGGCAGGTTCCTGGGGTCTGAAAGCCAATGCTTGAGTGCTCATAGGAAAAAAAAAAAGGTGTTTGTCAATAGTAAATCAACCTACAGGTGCAAGCTGAACCATCTCTGCAGTGTAGCTTGCAAACACCCTTCATTTTATTTCCTTTTTTATCCTTTTCCCTCTCTCTTTCCTCTTTTCTTCTTCATGTCCTCTTTTTCATCTCCTCTTCTTCTTCCTCCTTTTTCTCCTTTTCCTCCTCCTCTCTTTTACCTCTCTTTTTCTTCTCCTCCTCATTCCCCTCTCTCCCTTTTCTCTCCCTCTCTTCTTCCACTTTTCTCCCTCTCTTCTCCTCTTACAAATGTGGTTTTTCCGTGTCTGTGCCTCTTTCTCACTAACACGGCTGTATTGCTTCAGATTCCAGGTTCCTGTAGGTTCAATTCCCATTTGTAAACCCTGGACCGCTCCATATATTTTACAGAAGCCCTTGTACAGAGCACTAATAAATGCACTGGGGGAAATGCCTTTGGTTGCCCTGAGCTTTGTTGGTTAAAAACACTTCCTCACACCAGAAACTGCCCCAAAATGGCAATTATTGCAACTTAAGCAACAGGGAAACAAATGGGGGAGAAGCAGGTTGAGATTATTCAGTAGTATGTGACTTTTTTTGCATGTTAGGGACATTTAACTAACAGCAGCCACAGGTTTTACTGGCTTCTAAGGGGTTTTTTTTTTTTATCTCTGCAATTATGGAAGACCTGAGTGCAGGCTGACTTTACCTGCACAGGTAACACAAAAAGTATCAAATCTGTGCAAAGATGCACACTAGACTGTTTTATCTGTTAGATCTAAATTAAACCATCTGGAGCTGGGGGGTCTGTAAGTTTTGTACCTTTTGCCTTGCTCTGAACTCGTTGCATGTGCAGATTTGTGAGGCAGAGCCTGATGAACTCTTACCCAGAGCCTGTTGTATTTATGCCAGGGAGTTTGTTAGAGAAAAGAAATACAAAACAGAAGCAGAAGCATTTGGCTGGAGCTTTGTCTTTGAGGATTTCGTATCTGAAGAGCTGAAAAAAAAGGTCACCCAAAAACTGGAGGTAAATCTGAATCCTATGATGAGTTTGGTGTTGCTTTTCCACTGAGGAGCAGCTGCCTCTGCACAGCCTGGCTGTTCTCAGAGGCTTTTCTTCAGTCTGGGGTTGTTTTGCTTTTGAACTTCAGCAGGACTGAGCTGGGGTTGATTCATGTGCTCTGTTTTCATCCTCTGTGAGCACTGTCTGGACTTCAGGGAGCTGGCAGGAAGTAAAATGTGTTTCAAAGTACTTCAATAATCCAACTTTAAAATAGAAAACTTGAACAGCGTGAGCCTCTTGATCTATTTTCAGTTTTAAAAGCAGATGCTTCTGCTCTGTGGGAAAGCAGCATCCAAATGCCTGTGATAACCCAGCTGAAACTGCAGCATTTCCCAGACTGACACACCCTGCTGTGGGATGGTGTCACCAGTCCAGGTGTCACCAGTTCACCTTTAATCTGGTGTCATTTCTTCCCCCAGTCAGCCCCGTGGTGGCTGCCCATCGAGAAGGCTTTTTGGAGACAGGTGAGTAAAATCCTGGTGTGGTAAAATCCTGCTGTGGTGACTTCTCTCCATGCTGGGAGGTCGTGTGTGTTGCATGTGCTGAACCTTACTGACCAAAAATAGGTGAAAAAACCATTTTCCAGCCTTTCATCCCTTCCACCCCTTATTCCCTTTCTACTGAAAATTTTGTAACATTAATTAAAATCTGCTTCAACTCTCCCCAGCCCTCCGGCCCTGGCTCCAGCATAAAGGACAGGCTGGATTACCCAGTGCTGCACGTGAGCTGGAACGATGCTCGGGCCTTCTGTGCCTGGAAAAGGAAGAGGCTCCCATCGGAGGAGGAGTGGGAATTTGCTGCCAGGGGAGGACTGGAGCGTATGTAGCACAAGCTCTGAGCTTTTCCCAAACCAAGCATGGAGTGGTGTTAGTTCCACCAGATCCAAACCTCCCTCCAGGTTTTCAGGGGGTTAATCTGGTGGGGTTTGAATCACCTCTTTTGGCCTGAGAGTGTAATACTATTAATAATGAATAAAATAAATTAATAAAACCTCAGTATCCCGAGCTGAGGAGAAAAGGACAATCATCAAATGCTGGTTATGAACTGGAGTGACCCAGGGCTGACAGGTCTCTTTTGCTCCTTGGCAGAAAGGATGTATCCCTGGGGAAACAAGTTCCAGCCAAACCGTACAAACCTGTGGCAGGTAAGATCCTAAAAATCATCCCATCCACGCTGGGCTCTCCTCAGGGTGGGGTTTCACTCAGCCACTGAGTGAGGGTGTCCTGGGAAACACTGTGGGCACTGAGACTGACTCCTGGTGGGTTGTAAAAACACCCTCAGAGGGAGCAGGCTCAGCCCATCTTCCCTGGGAAACCAGGATTTTACTGCTGCTAAAAATTCACGCATAAAATTTGTTTGAAAAGAGAACTTGGGACAACTTCAGGTGCTTGATCTCTCTTGGCCAGCACAAATTCACACCAGAGAGTTATTTGCCCAAGTGAAGTGTGGCCCAGCCCTGTGAGGAGCAGGGCTGGGTGCTGCTTTGGGGGTGGTTCTTTGCTGGCAGTGCTCTCTGTTCCCCCAGGGTGCCTTCCCTCGGGGGGACACGGCTGAGGACGGCTACCACGGCGTGGCCCCGGTGACAGCCTTCCCTGCCCAGAACAGCTACGGTACAGAGCACCCTCCCTCCTGCTTGGGGAATGGCATCTGCCTCCTAAATTAATGTTAATTATCAAATCCTGGAGCTGGGGCAGAGTTTCAGATGTGTGGGATCTGGGCAGAGTAAGTGAGCCCAGGAAAATCATCGATGGTTGGTGCTGGAGTTGGCTGAGGTGCACCTGCTGCATTTCAGGCACCAACCCACCTCCTTTTAGTTAAAACTGGGCTATTTTGCCACTCAGTGGGATGTAACAAAAATTCCAAGGACATTGCCTGGCCATGCCCTCATGCACATGGGAAATGATGACACACTGAAGTTTGAAATACAGTGAGGAATTCCTTCAGCCTCACCATTAAACCACAATCTGGAACAATGCTTTGAATGTTGTACCCCTCCCCTACACCAGATTTTCAGCCCTTGCACATCTGCTCTCCTAATTCTGCCACAAAACTATCTCAGGGCTCTATGACCTGCTGGGAAACACCTGGGAGTGGACAGCATCGGAATTCCTGGCTCCAGGAAGGGCATCCAGGGCTCAGAACATGCAGGTGCTGAGAGGGGCCTCGTGGATTGACACTGCAGATGGCTCTGCAAACCACAGAGCTCGTGTCACCACCAGGTAGGTCTGGCCAAAGCCCAGGTGCTGCTGCACAAGGATTTTCTCTGGGTTGGTTTTATTTTAAAAGATGTTTTTCTATTCCTACGCAATTTTTGTGAGAAGCAGTTGGCAGAGCACACTGCAAATATGGCTAAAAACTCCCCTGCTATAAATCCATTCCTACGTGCTTCTCTAGTCATGTGTTTTCCAGCAGGTATTTATAATTAAATGCTTTTCTCTAAGTTATTCAGGGGAAGTGGAAGATACTTCTAGGCTGTTCTAGCAGCTCCCATTAGGGTTGTAAGCAACATATTAAGGTTGCGAGGCTTGTAACCTATTAGGCCATGTGTTAACTAGGAAGGATCCCTAATTCTGGGTCTCTTTTTCACTGTGAGGATGGGGAACACACCAGACTCAGCCTCTGACAACCTCAGCTTCCGCTGTGCTGCCGATGTCCCGCCCGTCCCAGCCTGGGAAAGCCAGAGCAAAGCCGAGCTCTGAGGGATCACTGGCAACACCTGAGGCATTTTCTCCTGTGGAGATGAACAGTAACCCCCAGCTGGCACTTCCATTAAACCCTGATGGTTTTTAAAATTAAAAATAACTTTTAACCTTTTCAGTGCTGGGGTGTCTGGGTGGGAGCAGCGATCGGGATGGCAGGAAGGGGGGGTTTGTGTCCTTTTGGTGTGGGAGATTTTCCAGCTCTCCTGTTGTTGTCCAGGTAAAGCAGAGGGGTGCATGTGTGGGATGGGCCAGAGCTGCTCTGACCTCCAGCCCCAGTGAGGGGACACCCACAGCCCCCCATGACCACCAGTGTGGGGCTGCCAGGGGGGAAGCAATGGGGGTACATCCCTGGAAAGGGGATTCATAATCACTCCCCATTCCCTTGGCAAGTCCCAGCTTTGGAGCACCTGCTGAGCCTCCCCAGGAGTAAAACAAGGCACCTTCATTGGCTTTTGAGCAGGGACAAAATGATGTGTGTGACAGGTGACACAAACCAGTGCCCCACCTCTCCCAGGAGTTACAGCCCACTCTGTGCATGAGCTCTGCACCAAAGCTGAAGGGAGCAGGAGCCCTGAGCACAAGGGTGGGCAAGGACACTGCTCAGGGCACTCTTGTCCACATCTGACTGTCCCCAAAAAGGCACTGGAGGTGCCTGAGGGGTGAGCCTTCCCCATGGGGAGCTGCAGCTGGTTATGGCTCTGTTAAAAGGTGACTTCTCCAAACTCATTCTTCCAATGGGACACAGCCCAGGAGCAAATTATTTCCTGAATTTGTATTTGCACCAGTCCTGAACCCAGTGAAAGAAAATTTAAAAACCCCAGAAATCACCAGTTTGTTTTCCAAGATTTTACTCGCCTGCAGTGAGCCAAACCAGGGGCTGGGGCAGTGATCAGAAGAGCCCCTCCTCGGCTGCCAGGGTGAGCAGGATGGCCTTGCAGGTGTTCTCAAAGAGGGCAGCTCTGTTCTGGGCCTCCCCCTTCTTCACCCAGTGGCGGTAGGTGCGGAAGGCACAGGCGTCGATGAGCTTGCGGACGGGCTTGAGGGCGTAGGGGTCCCTGACCACCAGCTCCCTGGTCACTGCCTTCACCAGCCTGTACTGGTAGTAAATCCTCACCGAGGCCAGGACGGTCAGGCAGATCACCTGGGGCACAGGGAACAGCCTGGCATTCAGGGGAATTCTCCCACATCGGCCTGGGGTTCAGGGGAATTCCCACAGTGGGGTGGTCCCAGCGCATCCCCGCCATGTGGAGGAGGCAGGAGGGAGCTCAGTGCCTGGCACAGTTTAGTTCCTGAGGGGCTGGCAAAGGGCAGGGGTTCGTGCCAGGGAATCACAGAATCACAGCATGGTTTGGGTTAGAAGGGAACTTAAAGCCCATTCTCCTCCACCCCCTGCTATGGCAGGGATGCTTTCCCCTATCCCGGGTTGCTCCAAGCCCCATCCAACCTGGACTTGGGCACTTCCAGGGATGGGGCAGCCGCAGCTTCTCTGGGAAACCTCTGCCAGGGCCTCACCACCCTCACAGGGAAGAATTTCTTCCCAATATCCCATCTCTCCCTGTCCTCTGGCAGTGGGAAACCATTCCTCCTTGCCGTGTCACTCCATCCCTTGTCCAAAGCTCCCTCGCCAGCTCTCTTGGAGCCTCTTCAGGCACTGGAAGGGGCTCTAAGGTCTCCCCAGAGCCTTCTGCACTCTGAACTCAAACACTGCAGCTCTTTGAATGTTTCTCTTTTGGAGGTGAGAGGCAGTTTCTCCCATCTCACTTAATTCCCTTCTGTGAAAAAGCCCTTAGGAAGTACCAGAAAGTGCTTGGAGAGGGGTCTGCACCCAGGCTGCCGCATCCTCCCAAAACCCAGCCGTGCCAAACCCCCAGTTTCTCCCAGCTCAGCAGGAAAACCCATCCCACCGCAGGCTCCTGCAGCTCCCGGGCTCATCCCCACCTTGAATTTGCGGAAGGGGCTGAAGTGCCGGACCTCCTCCACATCGTACTGCTGGAAGAAGGGGTGTGCCAGCGCCTCGCCCGCCGTGTACCGCTGCCGCGGGTCCACCACCAGGAACCGCGAGATCTGCACGGGGCACCCGCTCAGTCTGGGCTCTGCAACACCCCCCGCTCCAAAGTCTCCCAGCCCAGGCACCCACCAGGTCCTTGACGGTGTCGGAGCGGTCGTCCCACTCCGGGGAGCCGAACTGGTAATCGCCGTTCATGATCATGCGCAGCATCAGCATCTGCTTGCGGTGCCAGAAGGGCGGCGAGCCGGCCAGCAGCGTGTACATGATCACCCCCGTGCTCCACCTGTGGGCAGCCCACAGGGACGCTCAGTACTCCTGTGCCACCCCCGGGGCACCCAGCTGGGTGGCCTTTGCCTCCCTGGAAAAGCAGCAGGGAAGTGCCCTGTGTGGTGTCCAGGGAAGGGGGCTGAGCTCGCTGCTGGAGCTGAGCTGGTGGGGAGTCGCTCCCTGGATGCTGCAGGAGGATGCCTTGAGATGGAGTATTGGACCCTGGCAGAGTTTTTTAGGGGAGTGGGGCTTGGTGATGCCAGGCAGGCTGGATGCCCTAGGGCACAGCTCAGGCTGTGCAGTGCCAGGTGTTCTGGCTCAAATTGAAAAGGGGATTAAATGCCCTGGGGTGTTTTGAGTGGTTGGTCGCAGATCTGAGCCTGAAGCCACCAGAGGTGGTAGCAAAGTCCCTGCAGAGCTCTGGTGGGCTGCCCTAACCTGGCTGCTCTCTCAGGGGCTGCACAAGGTGTGTTTAAAACCCCCATGTCTTGGAACTCAGCCTAAGCTGACTTTCATGAACAGAAAGTGTCACTTTTCCTGCCACAGTGGGGCAATGTGGGGAGATGGGCTTGTCCCCAGGCTGCTTCTCCCCCTGCTCTGTGCCAGAGCCCCCTGGTGACCCAGACAGCCCCTCACAGCCACCAATACTGGCTTTTGGTGCATCATTTCATTCTTTCCAAACACTCAAACAGGTCCCCATCGGCACAACTGTGGCCGTGCCTCAAACCACGTGTGTGTTTAGGGAACAGCTTCTCACTCACATATCCACCTCCTTCCCGTAGCCTTGGTGCTCATCATCCATGGAGCACTGCAGGATCTCGGGAGCCAGGTAGCCAGGAGTGCCACAGATCTCTGTGGGGACAGGGACACAGGGCAGAGCATCCCCCTGAGCCACCCAGGTGCCATCCCCACCCACCCGCAGGCAGCCCAAGGTGGGATCTGTGCAGGGATGGTGCTCACAGGGAGGAATGCAACTTCTGTGCATCTCACTGGTGACTTTGGTGAATTATAGTGGCTGAAAAGTGAGCAAAGAAAATTATATGGGATGCTTGTGGGAGAGGATGCCTGTTGTTGGATATGTGGCTCTTTGCATGGAGGAGTTGGGGAAAATAATGTGGATGGGGTAATGGGGATCAGCTGGAGGAAAAAAGAATTGGAATGGATAAGATGGTTTTCCTAATGGGCAGCAACTTTTTCACGGCAAGGAGAGAGGAGGCTGTATGCAGGCAGAACTTGTGAGGACAGCAAGAACAGCCAACCAGCACCAATTTGTACCCACAGGTGAGACTGGTGACAAGGACAGAGTGGGGCTGGAAAAACTCACCAGCCCAGCATCCCCCCACCTGGCCAGGGCCGTACCTTTGAGCTTCTCATTCTCATTCAGCTGGCAGGAGAAGCCAAAATCCGTCAGCTTGATGTTCATGTCATCATCCAGCAGGATGTTCTCGGGCTTCAGGTCCCGGTGGACAATGTTGATGGAGTGCAGGTACTGGATCACTTCCAGCAGCGCTCGCATGATCTTCCTGGGGATGGGGACAGCTCATTCCCTATCCCAAATATCCACTGGCACCACGATCCCAGGGATGGGGACAGGGACACTGCCCCCAGCCCTGAGCACAGGGGGACAGCCCAGGGAGCTGTGCTGGCTGCAAGGTCTCCCCTCAAACCCGTGCTCTGCTCTTGTGAGGTGATTTTCTGCACCTGCCCTTACCTGGTTTCTTTCTCGCTCAAGGTGACTTTCTCAGTGAGGTAGTCAAAGAGCTCCCCTCTCTTCATCCTGCACGAGGGAGGCGAAACAGAGTCAGGCAGAGGCTGAGCTGAAACAGCAAACCAGCTCTGAGTCCCTGGGGAGGATCACCCAGGGGTCAGTGCCCCTTAACAGGGCAGCCATTGCACACAATAAAAATGGGTAAAAATGCCTTTACATATTTCAGTAAACTATCAGGCAAGAGGAGAAAAGTCTGTGCCTGGAGAGGGCAGGTTTCAGAATTGTTAAGGTTGGAAAAGATCTTTAAGATCACCAAGTCCAACCATCTAAGATGGGGCAGGGACAGGGCTCTCCCAGTGCCATCCCACTCCTCTGGCATCAACTGCACTGCCCTGGCATTGGGAATTGTGGCATTGCAGACACCCTGGTCCCACTGAGCATATAAATAACCCTCAGGGATGCATGACAGCTCCCACCAAAGGTTACAGGGAAACCCGAGCAGCGCTGAGCGCTGACGGAGGGGAAACAGCGCTGGCAGCAGAGCTGCAATGAGCTTGCAGTAATTGGGGCTGGATTCTACCTTAAGAGCTGCTTGTCCCTCCTGCTCTGCCATTTTTGGGCCATAAAAAGCTGGGACCAATCTGCAGAGGGGGAGTGGGCCCAGGGTGCTGAGTCAGCTGGTACTTACAGGTCAAACACCAAGAAGAAGAAGGTGCTGGATTCATAGCTGTCCTTCAGCTGGACTGCAATAAAACACAGGGGCTGTGAGCACAATGTTCCTGTCCATCAGTGGACTAAAAATCGCTGATTAAACTGCTAATTGAGTTAATGAGGAGCTGATCTTCACCAGTGTTGTGGTTGGGAGACAACATGGGGGGCGCTGCTGGGGTGTGTGTGGAGGGAGAGCAAACAATGCTCTGAGCAGGTGCCTGGCACCATCCAGGGATTTCACCCCACCTTCCTGGGGACACCCTGAGGAACGAACAGGACAGGAATTCCCCTTGACTGGATGCTCAGGGCCTGACTTACTGACGTTGGGGTGGCCCGAGACCTTGCGGAGGATATCGATCTCCTTCGTGGTGGCTTCCCGCAGCTCCTGCACCTCCTTGGGGGAGATGTTCCCTGCCGTGATGTCGATGATCTTCACGGCGTATTCCTGCCTCGTGGTTTTGTGGATGCACCTCCGGACCACACTGCTCACCCCCCTGCCAGGGACAACAGGGAGAAAAAGGAGGGTTCCATCCCTGGAACTGGTTCCATCCCTGCCTGCCCAGCCACCGGCACCTGGGCGGGCTGGGATTTTCATGCACCAGCGGGTCTCGCTCTGTCACCGTCTCGGTGGGACAGAAGGTTTTGAGCTGATGGAAAGTGCTGTTCCATGCTATTTTTAGCCCCATGCTGCTGTGGGCCCTGTTTGTATCAGATTCCCAGGGAATGCTGTTCCTATCCGGCACTGGAGGATGTGAAACCAAAACAAGCTGCTTGCCAAAAATGAAGCTTTACCTGCCCAAAACCTCCTTCGGCTCGTATTTTTCATAAAACTCCTTGGATGAGTTCCAGTCTGGTAGATCTTCTTCCTTGGTCATCTCTGGTTCCTGTCAGGCAGCACTCTGGGCTTGTCTGAGGGCAGAAAGGGGCTGCAAGGAAAAAAAGAGTGAGGATGGGCATTCGCTGCCCCCACGGCTGGGATCATCAATCCCTTATGGAAGAAAAAACATTGAGGAGGAAGGAGGAGGAGGATGATTCTGGACCAAAAACCAAAGGGGGTATTTTGCTGCTTGGAAAAGCCAAGCTTTGCCTTTGGCACGCTGTGGGGATCCCACTGGGAACAGGAGAAATCCTGCTGGACTTCCCCATAGCCTGGCTGTCCCCAGGGGCAGAACCAGCCTGGCTGGGAAGTGCAGGCTTTGAGAAAAAATGCTGCAGCACCTCAAAACTTCATCCCTTCCCTGCACCCGGCTCACAGCAGCAGCCTCCAGAAACACCACCCACACCACCACCACCCCAAGTGCAATCTGGAATCTGCCCCTATTGTTTTTCTCTTCCTTATTATTTTTAAGATGACAAAGTTTTCTTTGGCTGAGAATAAGGATGGAAAAGTAGCGTTTAAAGGGAATGGAAAGGGACAGGAGGAAAGAGAGGTGGTGAGGGTCAGTGAAGCAGCGAGAGGGGCTGGGTGGGTCAGGGTGCAGGTGGGGACAGAGGGACTGGGGACAGCGGGAGCCAAGCCAGGGTGAGGACAGCAGCTGAAAGAGCTCCCTCAGCTCCACTCCTATGCAGCTGCCAGCAGCCTCCACCGCTCCTGGAAGGCTCTTGTCCCATTTCTTTTTCCTATTTCAGGCTTGGAGGGGTTTTTATACAGCTTGTTTCTGTGCCCATAGACAGAGTCCAAGCAGTTAGGATGGAAAGCAGCTCTTACAAGTCTGGGCAGCAAAACTGTCCCTTTGGGGTGACAGTTTGTTGCTGGGGAGGGGACACAGGTGGGCAGGAGATCCCCAGTTCTGTGGGCTTTCCTTTGCCCTCCTCTCAATAACTCTGCCAGGGCACTGGCAGCTCTAAATACATTTAAATCTCATTAGCAATGTGTATCTGTCCTGACCTGGTTTTAAGGACCAAAGTGGTGTTTTGGGTGTCTGGCTGCTGCTGCCAGGGATGTCTGACACATGCTGGAGCATTTCTAAACAGTCATAAGTTTGCTTTAATTTACAAAATTTTAGCTGCTGGAAATACTGTGAGTAATGCCAAACCAAGCAGAAATCATGAACGAGAGGCAGGATCAAGAAGTAGGGAAAATAAAACATCTCTGAGGTGGGGGGGTAAGCAAAAACTGATTCTTTTTGAAAATCCAGGTCCTGGGGGCTGGTGTTGTGGGGAAGGGCTGGAGGCTGGGGAGCATCCACGGAGCACTGCCGGGAGAAGCCCGGGATCTGCGTGCTGCCTTCTCCTGGGAGGGAAGAGCCCGGGAGTTTGTTTAAAACACCCTGGAATTATACAAGCAGCCGGTACAGGGCTCTAACTCTGGGTTTATTATCAGCCTGCAAGGGGGGCACAAGGCGCCCTGAGGGGATTTTCTGCCTTGGCGAACACTGAGGGAGAGGCGCTGGGCCGCCCGCACCTGCCAAACGGGGTGGTTTTTGAGGAGGACAAAGATATTCAAATATCCATTGGGATAAACCCGCAAAGCTCAAGCAAAAACATCTTTTAGGCCGGCAGGGGAATGCGGCCCCTCTCCCTCAGCCCCGACCCGGAGACAAAGAACGCTGAGCACGGGAGTTTTCCAGGCCAGGACCCCCCCTCACACCCCCTCCCCTCAGCGCCGCCGGCTCCTCACCTCGCTGAGGGTTGGGCCCAGGCCTGGCGCCGGGAGCCGCCGGGAGCCGCCGGGAGCCGCCGGG
>WEKY01043578.1:93939-110491 GCA_013390045.1 Picathartes gymnocephalus
GGGCCGCGATAGCCACTACCAGGCCCTGTGCGACCTCAGCGAGCGGGTGCGCTGCTCCGCCGCCATCACCTCCAGGTGAGGCGCGGGTGGGACGCTCCGCCGCCTCCGCGGGGGGAAGGGGCTGAGGGCTGCGGGAGGGGGGGGGACGGGTCCCGGAGCGCTGCCTGCGGTGCCTCGGGGGGTGCTGGGGGGCCGGGGCGGTGCTCCAGGGGGCTGCGGGCCGGGCGGGGGCACGGAGGGGAGGGGGCAGCACCATCGCTGGAGGGCCGCTGTGGGAGCGGGGATTTTCGGGATCTCCACGGGCTGGAGGGTGAGGCACCCGCAATTGCTGTGTTGTAATCAATGGCAATTAGATAGAGTGACAGGCGTTTTAGTGGTAAAGGCTTTCTAGAGCGAGGTGCTGTAGCTATGAGTAGTGGTTAAGAACAACATAAACAAGTGCAATTGCGGATGGTTTGCTTTGTTAGTTTTAATTGCAGTATCTGTATTGCGTTTTCATTGGGATGGCTCCTGGCGGCACAGGAGACGCTTTGGGGATACAGAGGAAGTGCTTCTTTCAAGGGAGACTTGGATGCCTCTGCAGCAAAAGCCCGGTCCAAATCCTGAGTTATTTTGCAGCCGTCCAGCCAGTTTAACAGTTGTTTTCTAAAGGCCAAGGGCTCTTATTTCTGTTAGGAGAGTCAGTGTATAAATCTGGTTCTTGAGCAAATCTATGTATTAAATTCTTCCTCTTTATTTTAATGTGAATTTTGTTATTATCGTGTTAGTGCTTTCAGTACAGAACAAATACTTGAGATTTACTTTTCCCCCCCTTTGTAACCTGTGCAAAAGCTGTCACAGTTTTTCTAGAGCTACTTGCTGTATCATCATAACAAGCCAGTTTGGGAGAATGTTCCCATACTCTGTCAAGCTGGGAGCTGTGGAATTACTGAGGCAAAGCATCCAGGGAACTCTTATTTTTAAAACCTCTCCTGTGGTGACAGAAGTGGGATCGTGTGACAGAGATCTGTATCTCTGGCCATCTGATATTGTGATTGAGTGAAGGCTTTAACTCTGCTTTTCTGTCTGCCTCAGGTCATCTTTAGTTTGTGAAGGTGCTTGTTCATGTGTCTGCTTGGGAAGTGTCCTGAAATGAGAAGTTTGGATCTAGCTAGGGAGGAGACATCAATAAACTCACCAGCTAAATTCAAATAATATAAATTAAATTATGCTTAGGCTACTGCGATTAAGCCACGTGAGTCTCATCAGTAATTTAACTTTGATCACTGATTGAGGGGTAAAAAAAGAATAACAGAAATTCAAGCATTAAGTCGCCTGTTCTTGTATAGAATTGGTCCTCCAAGAGCTTTTTGTTGTTGCAGCAAGTGCTGCTGTTGTGACAGGGAATTGGCTGTCACAGTTTTGATTTGTGTTTACCAAACGCTTGGGAGGTGGAAATTACTTATAGATATAATCAGAATTATTTCTAATTATGGAATCACCCTCAGTAATTACAGCGTTCATTAACAACGCTGCAGCTGACAGGTTGAGTAAGACCTGGAAATCCTTTGCTGTAGGAATTCTATATGGAGATGTGAAGAGTCAGGGATAAAATGCACTCAGATCTCCCAGCAGTTGCTAGGAGAACCATGCCTGGAGTGAAGCACTGCAAATGCCAGGAGAGCTCGTGATCGTTGGAGCAGGTGGTAAAAGGAGTTTGTGGAAAAGGAACGTGCAAGTTCTGTTCAGTCAATCCATATTTGGAGAAGAATTTGCTTTCCAGTCTGTGCAGGACACAGAGGGGGAGTTTTGCTGTAAAAGTAAGGCAGGAGGGGAAGGCATTGAAGTTGAAAAGAAATTAATCTTATTTTCCGTGTTGCCCCAGCTCCCCATCCATCATTCTCTCTCACTTTCTCCAAATGAATATTCCATGTTGCCACATCACCAGAGTTTCTCAGAAACTTCATTTCTAGAAGGAACTTTTAACCACACTTTAGATTTCACTGAGGTGGTAGAGTTTCAGTCTTGTGTTCCAGCTTTTTCACAGGTAATTCAGATTTAACTTTCACATCTCTTTTCTCATTAAGCTGTTACACTGACAATCAGAAATTAATTGATTAGCTAATTATTAGAGTTAACTCTGCAGAATTAACTGGGTGAGAAACCTCTGTTTCTACTTCGGCTTCTAGATGATTCCTTGAGTTGTGTGACTTTTCATTTAAGCTGGATTTGCTGATGGAAATTGGAATGTTCCAGTCTTCACATCTTGAGTTTTGACTCCCAAGAGTGGGCTGAACTTTAAAAAGCACTTAATGCTGTTAGGATTCATTTTAAATGCATAGAATAATTAGAATAGATTCGTTTATTCCTTCCTGAGCTGACTTTCTGGTATTTTGGGCGGAGTTTTTTTCATCAGCTGTTGGTATTTCCAAGTCTTGCTTTTAAGCCAGATCTGGCATTGGCACAACAACAAGAACAGAAATGTAAAGACTGCCAGCATGCAGTGGGAGGAGCACAGAAAATCTCCTATCAGAGCCTGACTCATGCCGAAGATTATGTTGGAGAGATCCCTTCCCAGCATCCCTTACCCAAAAACATGAATGGTCAGCATATTTCAAGTTTTTATCAAGGGGAAAGTTCATGAAACAGTTTAAAAATAAAAACTATTAAGGAGTGTCTAATCAGGGCAGGTATTAGGGCAATACCTCATATTTCCATTGGCAATGGCTGTATTTATTTTAAATGAGTTGCTGTCTTATATTTGAGAATAATTAAGTGGCAAGAATGGCTTTATTTATAATGAAACTTGCAAATAGCAGATCCTGAAAAATATTTTTGGTCTTGCTGTAGTTTCACAGAGGGAATTAAAGTAATAAAACACATTTCAAGTCATACGGGTCATGCTACAGCTTGAAATAAAATGTGACCTTTAAGTGGTAATGCAGAGACCCAGAGCCTTTGGCTTTGGTCTTTCCCACACCCTGAGAGATTTTGGGGTCTTCTAAGAAATTTCTGATTTCTGTCTTAATGAATTGGAGGTTCCTGTGGGGCAAATTAGTATTTTTGAGGGACTTTTGTAGGCTGGCATGCATTAATGAATGCTGTACCCACTGTTCCAGAGCCTCAAGACAGCAGCACAAACGAGCAAAGGGCACATGTCATGTATATCTTTGGCAATATTTGCAGGTGCGTCAGTGAAGAGGTTTGGTAATAGTCAATATTGATCTTCAGCTGATTGCTGAAGGAGTTCTGGACTCAAAACAGCATTGGGAGAATCTGGATGTCATTGATATTGCAGGAATTTCCTATTCTGAATTTTATGTTCACAGGCAAGGTGTTGGAGTGGTGTCTTGCGTTTGAAATGTTCTGAAAAAGTCTGATGTGACAGAATGGGTTGGGTTGGAAGGGACCTTCAGGTTCATCTTGTTCCAGCCCCCTGCCATGGGCAGGGACACCTTCCTCTAGACCAAGTGGCCTGCCCACCTCGTGTGTTCTACTGGATGCACCAAAATACTCACCTGGTAGTTCCCAAAAATGCCTGTTAAATGTGCTGTGTATTGTGGGCAGGTCTGAAAGGGTGGCCTGTGACAGGTTTAGTTTTATTGTATGGTTCTGCTCACATTCATAAATCGCTTTGAACACTGAATTTACACCCATTGTGTTCTGTTTGGTTGATTGTGCTGGAGTAGAGGTCATTCCTCAGCAGAGTGGGTGTGAATTGCTCTGAGAAATGCAGGTAAAACCACCCCGTGCTGGTTTCTCAGCAGAGCACACCTTGCTAGAACTGTTCTGGTGCATCTCTACAGAGATCAGGATGAGAATGTGCCAAGGGAATGGGACATGCAGGAAACTTCCCAGACCTCCTCCCTAACCTGATGTTTAAACAGGTTCCCACTGAGCTCTGTTGTGGGGCAATTCCTGTAAACTTCTTGTCTGCCAAGTTTGATTAATTCCAGGTAAAGAACATTATGTAGCTGTTACCATTCATATTTATAATAAATTCCTGATATCCTAGGAATTTTTTTATTGCTGTACCTGCGAGCAAATACCCAGATATGTTTGAGGTTTTCAGCTGCAAGTGTTAGTGCTTGGTGTAAGGTGTTAGGAGCTGTAACAGGGCTTCCTCAGGGATTCTGGACTCACTTTGTGTCTGAAGTTGGAAGATCTCTGCTTTGGAACTGGGCAGGGGGAAATTGGAGGAGCCAAATTCAGTGCCCCAGGAGAAGGGAGGGAGGGAGACCCACAGTGACTCCTCTGCTGAAGGGAAACCCTGCCCTGGGAGCCAAGGTTCTCTGTCCCTTGTCCCCAGCTGGGCTGGCACTGTGCAAACAGGGCTCAGGGCTGGCACGCAGCGGAGCAGGGGCTGAGGGTGTGAGCTGGGAGGATCCAGAGTTTATTCCATGTGCTGGAGAGGGAAGGTGTTTCAGGAATGCTGGTAGAAACCAGCTTGGAGTTTTAAAGCTCTTCTTAAAGCTGCAGAAGCTGGTAACTCAAGTGTTTTGGGGTTTTTCCTATCTTTCATGTAGAAAATTGATTATTTAATACTGGTACAACACTTAGTAACTGAGGCACATCTTTTATAAAACAGCAGTGCCCTTGCTATGGGAATCTTTTCTTTTTCATCCTTACAGAGCTCACACAAACACATTAATTTTTGCTTTTCATAAATATGTAATTTCCTGCTTGGCTGGAATTTGCAGTAGGGCTAAGAATTATTTTGCCTGGTGCAAAGTAAATTTAACAAAGTGCCTATAATTCAAACTTGGGCTTCATTTATGGTAGCTTAATAGAAAAGATTGTGTAGAAAGAGTCAGTGCTGTTGGCTTGTAGCTTGAATAGCCAGTGCTTCACTAAAGGCTGCTATAAAATAATTATCCACTGCTGTCTGCTTAGTATTTTGCTGATCTAGACACTGAGATTTTTTACAGACTCTTTCTGAAGTAGAGCTGGAGGATATATAGAACAAAATCTCATTTGGTTATGCTAAATACTGCTAATAGATTTAAACATGAAATTAAGTGTATCAACATTTTTGAGCACTCCTGGCAAGTTAACAAATGGGAATTTTTAATCTCCTTTTTTGTGGCTTCTAATTGAAGGCTTTTAGTTAATTTATTAAAACTGCCAGAGTGGCCTTGAAACCATGACTTAGGTTTAATCCAAAATCCTCTAGTGAAGCTGGAAAGAAGTTGCAACCAAAGTTTCTTAACATGCTCCAGATCCTTTGACCTTTAGATGAGCTTTTCACTGAAGGCAGGGGGTGAGCTCTGCTCCCCTCTGAGAACTTTCACTCTGGACCAGAACTTCTGGACACAACTCAGGAGTTCAGTGGTGCTTAAGGAAATGTGCATAGCACTTGTCAAGTGTAGCCTTTTAAATTGTTGTTTTTAGAAAACTAGATTTATTGTTTCCTCAGGGTTACAAAGTGGTAAGGGGTGCTTGTTGTCGATAACAAAATAATGCTCATGGGATGATAAATAATCCTGAAATGAGAGGCTTTTTTGGGCTTTTACCACCCAAACCCCAACTCCCCCCGCCCAAAGTTGAGTTCTTTTCTTGCAGTTTGAGTACCGAATCTTTTTTATTGTTTGCCCTTTTCATTGCACCAAACCCAACAACTGAAAGAGAGAATTGTGTTGGCAAATGCAGAGATTTTGGATCAGACGTGCCTTTGAATAAATAATCTGGTCCCCTGAAGGATTTGATTGCATTTCCAAACAGTCCCTGAAGACACTGGAATGTGACCTGGCAGTTGTGTGATTTGTTCAAGGCATCTGCTGCTGCACCTGCCCTCAGCCAGTGTGGTTATTTCTGTGTTAAAATGAATATATTAGTTCAGTTCTGGGCATAAAAACTAAGGGAGTTACCAGGTGGAATTGAGGGGATTTGATTCTGGGCATTACCAGGGGTTGTTGTTGAGGTTAAAAGTGCTCAGAAAACACCTGGCACATCCAGGAAGGCTTCAGGGGAGGCTGCCAAGTGTTGGTGCAGGTGTAACCCCAGTGCAGAAGCTTCAGCTGATCCTTAAGGGCAGTGGAGGCCAAGGAAAGCATCCTGGGGAATGATCTCTGGCAAAACTGTTAAAAACACCTGCAGGTGACTGTCAGAGCTGGGGCTTGGCTACAGAAACACTCCAGCATTTCTTACAGGGGCTGCATGGGACTCTAGTCCAACTCCTGGCTGAATAAATACTTTTTGGTTTGTTTGTTTGACTTGGTGTGTTTGGCAGGCTTGGAATTCTGCTGCTTTTGCAGCCAATGCTGATAACTCAGAGCTTTGAACTTGTTAAACTGGAAGGTTGTTTCCTTGTCCTCTAAAATACTTGAGATACCGGGGGACTAAATGAGGTTCTTGTGTTCCCTTCCAGGATTTTCTCTGCTAAGTTATGCTAAAATGTTTCAAAGGTATCTCCTAATACACTGTCCTGGAACACAGAGGATGTTCACAATAGTGGAAAAGAGATTTAAAAGTGTAAGATTTTATTGGAGGTATGTCACTTGTGGAGCTCAGTGACCTCAGTTCTTTTTGTCTTCCTGTTAAGAAGTAACAATTGCACACAAATACTGCTTGAAACTTCTAAAAATGCAACATTGCTGAGCTTTGGGAAGTACCTCAAACCAAAAGGGACATTGTTTACAGGGTGGATAATAACTTTCAAAACCTCCTTTTGATAAAAGATAGTGCACCTTGGACTGAAAATCACTGCAGTGTTCAACTGTAGATGTTGGGAAAGCAGATGAAACACTTCATCTTGGATTTCTTGAACCACTATTTAACTTTTCAAAGAACGTTCAGAGTGGTGCATGCAGAAAGGGAGGAAAATTGAGTTACAAAGATGTCTTAAAGGTTTGTTCCTTGTAGTCAGTTCAGATTGCTTTTTATTTTTTCACAGCAGTGATAGTCGGGTGTGGTGAAAGTGGGTTTGGCCCCTGTGTTTGTCAGGGTGCTCTGAGTCACCTCGAGTGACTGCGACCTGGATCTCACACGGAACTCCTGGTCCTCAGGGATGGCAGCCACCAGTCAGAAGCAGGAAAAACCTGGTGCAATTGGGCTGTGCTTTCATCTCGCTGTGCAAGCAGCTCCGTGCTTCTTGCAGGTCATTTTGCTCAGCGTTCTGTATCCAAAAATATGGATGCAAGTTCATAACACTTCTTCTAAATTATGTTCTTGGTAAAAGGCAGGGTACATGAAAAGCTTCTGAGTTCATTTTTTGCAGCTTATCCTGCTATTAGGAGTTTCTTCTTGCTATTTGTTTGCCGTATTTTTTTAGACTTTCAAAGTTATCATCAATCAGGCAATTCACACCTGAGTTTGGTGTGAAAAGGAACATTATCTACTCAGTTTTTATCCTTCCTCCACTTGCTGGCAGAAGGTCCTAGTTCATTGTGGGTTTTACAACCTTAATAAAATTAGGAGATTATTTAGACTTTTCAGTAGGGAAATGAGGTGGAAAAGGGAGTTTACAAAGTAAATATATAAAGTCTAAATACTTTGCTTTTCAGTTTGATGCAGAACACTTGCTCCCACTCCAAACCTTATAAGGCTGGGAAAAGTGTTCTGTGTTAAACCCCAGGCTGCTGAGCTGTCTCCAAGAGCATGGAATAAAATGTGAGATTAGACCTGCGCTCCATGGGCTGAAATTTAGTACTTGATGTCCTCAAAGCTGCTACAAGGCCAACAAGACACTTAATGAACTCCTGCATGTGGCAAAAGCTTTCCTTGTGCTCTGACCTTGCAGCTCTGCACAGATCACTCCGGGACTCGGACCCTCAGGAAGGCTGGAACTCCTTATGCTTCCACTGGCAACATTTTATTCTCCTGCAGAACAACTGCAGGGTCAGCTTCTGCAAAATGACATTCCAGATGTTTTCAGCTCGAGTTTGCTCTGAGCCACCACAGGGTCTGCTGAGCATGAGGAGTGAGAGCACTCAGGGGTAGGGAGGGATTCAGCATCCTGCAGTTATTTGGAGTTAGGCTGATGCCGAACCTTTGCACACTTCGGGTTCTGCAGGAAAACCTGAGTGTGTCCAAATCACTGTAATGTCACCCTGCAGAGAATTCTCACTTGGAGACCAGAACAATAAACTGAACCTGTGGATGGCAAGCTGAAGCATCTATAAATGTAGTAATACAGAAAAATAAAAATAGGCTATGAAATGTAAAATGATAATTCCTTTCATATATTTATGTGGCTCTTTAATACAGCCTTTGGAATTTGGACAACACAAGACGATTGCTACATGTGCTGTGACCATCTTATCACAGGAAGGCTAAAAAGTTAACAGTTCTCAGTTAAAATCCAGATAACATTCAAGGTGTGGGAGGAAAATTCATCATAACTGAGATTCTTTATAATTCTTTGTAATTTCCAGAGCCCCAGAGTTGCCCTGGGATGAGAGCAGAGAGCCAGGCACTTCTGCACTGCTTTTCCCTGTAATTCCATGTCTGGCAGCTCTGGGATGCTGAGGCTCTGTGCCCTGGTGAAGCACTGTTTGTGCTGCCTTGAAACTTCATATTGGCACAAAAGTTTCACTTTAAAAGATTTGAGACCAGAGCAGCTGAATATATGTTTAATTTTTGACTGTTTATACAGTAAATCTGCTTTCTAGGAATTGGGACCTGCTGGGTTTCTTGGGGAGAAGAGCATGAGAGTATTAATGGTGAATTCAAACTTAGTCTGCAACTAAATTGATGAGGTTTAAATGAGTTTTGCACAGATGGCTGTCAGACTAGAAAGTATTTTGGAGATTATATTAAATTGTCCTTCCTGTGAGAAAACTGCTTGTGATGTGGTGGTGGCAGGTCCCAGGTGAGTTCTATCAGCAACATTCCTGCCATGTTCAGGGACAAACCCAAGCTACTGCCTCTAGGACAAGAAACTTCCTGAAAACTGCATTTTCCTTGGAGTTTCCTGCTGCAGCAGGATGAAGAATGGCACTTTTTCACCTTGCTCAGTTAACCTGGTGATGTGAAATAAGCCTTACATTTGTGTGGTGCTTGGCTTGATGCTCCAAAAATCTGCTGGCAGATATCCCAGAGTGCTCTTGTGAGTTAAATTACCTGTTGGAGTAGCAAAATAACTTCATATTTTCAAGTGACACTAATAAATAGAGTCCTCACTTTGCTTTTACAAATAATGGCATGATCTGCCTTAGGGCATGGAATTAATGGTTTCTGGCACAAACACATTTGCTAATTTAATCTTTCACCCTCCTTCCTGCAGCAGCAGTTTTGTAGGGCTTGTGCTGCTTTCTGCCTCACCACTGGAAAGCTGAAAGTCACTTTGTGGGGATTTCAGGTGTTGGTTCAAAGTGTCTCACTGTGCAAGAGCTCCAACAAACTGGGCCTGGGGTTCTTGTGATGGTGCCATTCTCTCAGCTCGTGTGCTTGACAGATTTGGGTTCCTCCTGAGCTCTTGGACTGAGGAGCAGCTGAGGTAGAGATTTCTGTTCTGATTCTCATGCTCTGATGCAGAGAAGGGAGCGGAACAAATCCTTACCACTTGTACCATCTTCCCTCGCCTTTGTAGTGACCTTGTGTCCAATTTCCTGTGGTGCTGAAGCTGTCAGTGGGGGAAGGAAACGTTTGTTTGACAGAACAGCTTCAAACTACAAGCAGAGGTGATGTTCAGTGGAGTTGCAGCTGGGTGAAGTCGGCAGTTCCTGCTGTGTCACACAGCTTTAATCAGCAAGGGGTGGGATAAAGCTGTGCCCAGTGCTCCCCCTGTTGCTGCTTGGTTTTCCACGTGAATCGTGTCAGAATCTGGGTCCTTTCCTTTCCCCAACAGCCCTGAACTGAAAATCTTGTGAAAAGCAGTAGGTGCCCAAATAAGTGTTAATTAGTTTCCCTGTTTTCCAGATGGGGTCGAGGATTCGGTCTCTTGGGTTCCATCTTTGGGAAGGACAGTGCAATAAATCAGTCAAACAGTGTTTTTGGCCTGGTGTTTTATATACTGCAAATGCTACTTGGTAAGTACTCATTCACTTCAGAGCCTAAGGTATAAAGCAGGGCTGTGGGGATGAAGGAGGAGAGCAATATACACTGCACAATCTGCAGGAAACCAGATAAATGCTTCTGATTTTTATATCTTGGGGTTTTTTAGTACCACTCTAATGATACATCTGTCCAAAGGTCTTAAAAACCCAACTGATAACAAGAGTAATTGCATTTTCTCCTGCTATGCTATTAATAATCCAAGTGTGAAGACAGTTTCTGTGCTGGTATTTTCACTCCAATGTATTTGGCATTGGATTGCATGGTGGAAAAGAGAGGAAATAAAAATGGAATGGGCAAATTTTGCAGGAGTAATAGAGAGAGCAGGCAAAAAAAGTGCATGAAATGTAATTATATCTATTTCTTGGTAACCCCATGGTTTGCTATAAAGCTGTTAATCCTGACAGAAATAACTTCACCACTAATTTTCCTCTAACTCAGGAATATGAGGATGGTTAATCCTACCCACACTCCTGATCCCAGGGCTGTCAGACAGAGCCTTGGATGCTCCCTTCCAAATACCCACTTCTCAACCGTGGTGTTCTAAACAGAGTTTTGTGTAACTGTTGCAGAGTGGCTGAGTTTGAATTCAGCTTTGCTCTGTGTGGAGAGGGGTGAGTAACTTTGTCTCTCTTGTTGCAGGTATGACAGCAAGTGCAGTAGCAGCTCTAATCCTCATGACATCCTCCATAGTGTCTGTAGTAGGGTCCCTGTACTTGGCATACATTCTGTACTTCGTGCTGAAGGAATTTTGCATTGTCTGCGTGCTCACATATTTGCTGAACTTCATTCTCTTTATCATCAACTACAAACGACTAGTTTATTTGAACGAGGCCTGGAAGAGGCAACTCCAACCCAAACAGGAATAACCCCTGGTGGAACTTTTGACTGACAGTCTCAAGACCCAACTTCCATTAAGTTTATTTTGCAGTAATTTTTTTATTCTCCATATCAGACACTTTTTCCCCCCTCCCCCCTGAGAATCATAATGGAAATTTTGAATTATAAATTTCAAGGGGCCCCAGATAATTTCTCTGTGCTAATCTTCAGTTTAAATGCAGTTATGAAAGAAAGCTCTATAACAATCAAAGACAAGCTTTAACTTTACTTTGAAGGAGTTTTAGCCACAGCAAAACCTAGACTCTCTCTCTTCCCTCCTCCACTTGTGAAGTGGGTAACACGTGCTATAAAATATCCTGTATATAAATTCAGGTATAACAAGATGTGATCATGACATGGAATATTCTAGACTAGCATCACCATATTTAATGTTGCCATGTTTACAGTATGTGTATTTTTTTTTATTTTACCCTTGAGAAGATAACCTTTCATATTTTTGTATAGAAGACACATTGATGATGTTTTTGTGATGTTGCAAAACTCCACNGACTTAGATTTGACTAGGATTTATACTGTAAATAAAATCAGAACTCTTGGTTTCATCCCTGGAGAACTCACTGTCCCATGGGTTTGGTTAGGAGCTGTCAGAGGGTTCAGCTCAGAGTCGACTGATGGAAGAAGTGACCTCTAAAGAACATGGAGTTGCTGCTCTCACTGTTGTGCTTTCACAAGAATGATGTTTGGGGTTGGTTCCATTTTTTTTTCTTCTTCTTCTTCTTCTTTTTTTTTTTTTTTTTTTTTTTTTTTTTTTTTTTTTTTTTTTTGTCTCCAGTAACAAAAATGGAATTAAAGCTGAAACGTGAAGTATGTTGATTAAACAACAACCTCATTAATTTCTGTACAGAACAAAAATAGCTTCATGTGGTCAATGAAAAGCTGAGTTACAGACTGGGGGTTGGATGAAGTGTTCTTTGAAAGGACTCCATTTCCAAGCAGAGCTGTTTCATTTGGAGCTGTTCTCAGCCAGCCAGTGTTACTAATGTTTGATGTTCTATGAATGCTGCAGTAGAGAATTGCAATTTGCAGTGGAAACCACTGAGTGAGCAGGATAAACCAAGCAGTGCACTGAAAAAGCAGTTCCTTAATTGATCTTGGTCAGGATCTTTGGTTTGTGCTATATTGGGAAATGAACTTTAGGCCTGACACACACACACAGAAGATTTCTTGGAAGGGCAGCCTCTTTAATGGGATAAGTCAATGTGCTCTTGAAAATGAAATGTGATATAGTGCTATCATTGCTCTTTCTAAGAACTAATAGGGAAAAAAAAATTAAACTGCAGATTTAAACAAAGGAACAAAATTGTACACGTTGTTTCTGCACTCAGTATTCTAAGGCTGAATGTTAAAAGTGCCTTCTGTCTTCAAATCTTAAACCAAATACTTTGTGTTGAACTTGGCAGGCAGAAGTGTCCTTGCTTTAAAAATGAACAAACAAAATTTCCAGCAAACTTGCTGGGGATAGAAGAGTATTAAGAGATCTGGTTTTAGTTTTTAGACTGAGAAGTGGTAGCAGTATTGTTTTCAGTTTAATTTAAAAGGTTGATGTGATTTGGAAAAGTGAAATATTTCTGTTTCAGACTGTGACACCGAAATGTGTGGGTTCAGCTACTTTTTGTAATTGGTGCTGTGCTGCTTTTTGCCCTTGTCAGTGTGAAATATGAAGAATTCCAACTGCATACCCATTTACTTAAGGAACTAATTTAACTCCTTTTAGCATTTTCATTCTCAAACATGAATGTCAGAGAGACACTTCCATTGTAAGTAGATTTTAAACACTAAGGATAAACCTGACTGTGAAAGGAGCAGTGTTTCCATAGAGCAAAACAAGTTTGGAGATTGAATTCACAAAAATAATATTTAAATTACTACTGAAGGAATTCTCTGGTTTGTACCAAGGTGGAAACTGCTTTTCTGTACAGATTTCTGTGGTATGAGTAACATCTGTTGCATGTAACACTAACTGACTTGTCCCTCGTCCGACAGTTTTAGCCAACAATTCATTAAATGAGTTTTGTATTGACCAGAGTATAGTTAAAGCTTGTCTTGATGTTTAGTTCTGTCTCTCAAATGCCTTCCACTTTGATATTAAGGGGAGTGAATGATGTTGAATTGGTCCCTCAAGGCTTGGCTTTGTTCTCTCCCAAGCAGTATCAGTGTTTGTGCTGTATAGATTTTATTTCGATGCATTCCTGTGATCTACACTAAAAGCATCTTTTTTTCATCCAAGGAAGAGGTTTTTCCTATCTCAGAGCAAGCAGACATGGAGACAAGTCTAATCCATGAGTACTTGGTCCAGTTTCTGGGAAAAAAAGAGGAAAAAAAGGCCCCATCAGCTGAAAGTATTGGTGTTGACTTAACTTCACTGTGTCTTGTGCTTGTTTGTGTGGGCATAGTCTGTTCATTCAGTTTGTTTAGTAAAAGTGTTTAGGGCCAGGTTTTCAGCAGTGGTGTCTGCAGTCCTTGTCTGTGTGCACTTAGGGAGCAAAAGGAGCTGCAGTTTGGGCTCTGGGGGAATTTGCAGCCACACTTTGTGCACGACCTTGCAAATCTGATCCTTAATTGTGAACTCTCTTGTCTTGTGTGCTTCCCTTGCAGTTACTTTTTACTGGAAGTGATTTGCTAGAAATGGCCCTGATTTCTTCTATTTCTCTCTCATGCTTCAGAAATGCAGTTGGCCTGAATAAAGGGCAGAATAATCTTAGCTGGAGAAATCTGGACCTTTCTGCTTCCAGTTTTTTTGACTCTTTCCTTGCTACTCCCACTGATAGAAACAGCATCTTTCTTCCAGTAAAATGGGTTGTGATGGAAATCAGGAGTGCAGCTGCCAAAACGTGGTGGCAAATGTGTGCTTGATACTGGTTTCACCCTTAACAAATGCAAAGGCAAATCCTAAAAATTCTCCAGGATGCAGGAGTCTGGGTAAAAGCAGCTCAAGGATCCTTGGGCTGGCAGTGGATGGGGGCTTGTAGAGATCCTCGTGGTTTCACCACTCATGAGAATGGAGGGGATAAAATTCCAGATAGCCAAACAGTGGTTCTGAATCTGGGCTCTTCCTGCCCCTTTTTGGCTCTCTCAGAATCCCAGAATTCCTTTGGGATCGTGGAATATTCTGAGCTGGAAGTTCCCCAGCAAAGAGCGGATTGGAAAGGCAGAAAAACCTCATCCCAAAACCTGCTTAGGAATTAAACATTCCTGAAATCCTCTTACTGTAAGGTACTTGCTGCTCTTTAAGGCCAACAAAGCATTTGAGTCTCGTGGAGGAAATGAATATTCTTGGAAGTTTCTTCCTGAAAAACATTTGTGACACTGAGGCCAATGAAACATTCCTACACACCTTTGAGATCTGAAGTGACAACAAATCTCTGGTGAGGAGGTTTCTGAGTGCTGTAGTTTGTATTTTTCTGCTGCTGTAGAGTCTCAATTGTCCCAGGAGGTTGGTGAGGTGCTTCAGGCAGTTCTGCTCCTAATTTATGTGGGTAAAGTCAGAGGTTGGATGTCTTTGGTTCTGCCAATGTTGTTTAAACTGGTCCAGAAAAGATATGAAGTATTCTGTTACCATGAAACTGTATTAAGCATGGCCTAAATATTAGGTGTTTGTTCTGTATAGTCTGTTTCATCAACTATTTATTCCCAGTGCTTTCAACTCCAAATCAAACACTCATTTAAAATGGAGTCATTGGGCAGATATTCCTTTTCTCAATATAGGCTGAGAGATTCTCTACTGGAGGTTTAGGATACAATTTTGCTAACAGATAAAAAAACCATGTAAATATGTACGAATTCTATTTGTTGCACATAACTTTTTTGGTATAAAAAAAAAAAAAAGAAAAAAAAACCCAACAAAAATAAATGTAGAAATTACCTGTGGATGTCTTGCTGCAATCATTCTTATGCTGCATTCATGCAGTCCAAACATAAGAGCTTGAATGAACCCAAACAGAGGCCTTTTTGGACTCAGTCTGAGCCTTAGAAACTGTTTTTAATGTCAGTACTGTAATTCTGTTTCTAGAAATTGTTCCAAGTCGTGTGGTTTTTTTTCCAAGCATCGTGTGTGTTTAGCAGTAGGACGGTTAAAGCACTTGATTCCCCCCAGATCCCAGTTTTCCCAGTAGAATTCCTGCAGCTTTATGTCAGGCTGAGCGTTGTGTGTAAAGGCTGAGCAACGTTGACTTGAGGCTTTCACTGTTTACAGTTCTTTAAGCAAAGAAAAAAAAAACCCAACATGATTTTTATCACTTTCTGCTTTTTTGGGTCTCTGAGGCTGCTCAAAGCTGGTCCCACAGACCACAGAATCCCTGGAAACTGCTGGATGTGTCCCTGCATTTGGGGAGGGGGCTGTTGGGCAGGGTTGGGTTTGTTGAGAACAAGCAGGAATTAACCCTCAAATGTGTGCTCGAATTTGGGGGGGCTGAGCTGAGCCCTGGTTTGTAAGGAGTGACCAATGTCAAATCCTCATCTGTGTCTTGGTCAGGTCTGTTGAAACTGGGAAAGAAAATGAGTTTTTAAAGGATGATGTCTGGAGATGGAGAAGTTGAAATGACTTTGAGACACTGCTAGTAGGCTTAAATATGGGAATTGCTTATACCGTGGTGTGTTTGAACAAATGTCTTTTTACTGTGCATAGAGTTTTATATTCTGGGGGTTTAGTTCTAGAGAAGATCTAGGCCTGGCAGGTGTGAGGAATGCTGTAGTGTGTTGTTTCTTTCCCCTTAAAAAAAACCAAGAAAAATTGTTGTGAAGTCTGCAATGTGTGTCCTTGTTCTGCTGGGGCAGGGTGGAGGGTGCTGCTGGTTCCTCGTGTCCCACCTCTGAGGGGAACAGAATTTGGCCACCACACAACAGAAAAGCAAATCTTTTCTTTATATACGGTCAGAATTTGGTCACTTCCCTGAGGCACTCACACCAGAGGCAGTTGCAGAACAGAGAGTCATGGCAAGGGTTTCACTCAGAATCTGTGAATTCCACCAATCAAACTCCAGAACTGTAACTTTGGGCAGCCTCTGGTTTTGTTGCTCTGTTCCTTGTGATGCTGCTTTTGGGACAACGCTGGGAAGTTTAATATTCTAAATATTCTGAGTTTTTCTGTGAGTGCTGGTGTGATCCATGGCAGGCTGAAGCCTGGCCTGAGGCTGCTGGCCAGCCCTAAAGGGACATCAGTGTCTGAAGCAGCACAGGAATTTACAGCTGGCCCTACCCCAGAGGGCTTCAGGCCACTCTCAGAAAGGTTTGGAACAGAATTTCCCTCTGGGCTGCTCTTCCTGCAGTGACATTTAATATGAAGGAAGCCCTTCCCTGCTGGAAGTGGCATTGTTAGACACAGCTCGTGTCTAATAGTGGCAGTTTTGGTACTGTAAAATAAATAGATTTAAAGTTGAGTTGCTGTAGTCCCTCCCTCTCTAATATATTCCACCTTGCTGCTGGATAGGAATTCCCAACTGTGTGCTGGAGTGTGCTGGGTGGTTCCCACCCTTCCTGCCTGCTGGGAATGCTCAGGATTTCTCACACATCCATCCTGTCAGGCCACAGCAGCTGCACAAACTGAGCTCCTCTGCAATCCTGTGGGCAGTTTGCTGTGATCTCAGCAGTGGTAACTTTTAGGGGAATTTAACTGGAAAACCTCATTTGCTTTAGAGGGATGTGATGTTCATTTAGAGTAACTTAGATTTTTTTTTTTTTTTTT
>WEKY01043578.1:110544-121191 GCA_013390045.1 Picathartes gymnocephalus
TTTTTTTTTTTTTTTTTTTTTTTTTTTTTTTTTTTTTTTTTGCCAGAAACAGATACCTCAGTCAGGATCTCTTAACTTCAGCTCCTTGAAACTGAATATTTGTTTTTCTGCCTGGAAACAGGAAGCCTCCAGACATGGCTGAGCAGAGGAAACAAAAGTTTCTGATCTGCTTTGTATCACAGGAGCTACTTTAGGTGGACTAGAAATCGCACTGGACTTGCAAGACTTGAGTCAGGCATAAAACTTATTTAAACAAAAATTTAATACTGAGTTCAACATAATCCCCAGCCACTAAACCCTTTGTTTTTATTTTAGAAAGAGGGAATGCGATGTTATTACAGGGGGAAGACAGCTTGATTCATTTGCAATCTTCCAGTATCTGTCTCTAAGAACAAAGGCAGCTGCTTTGGGCTGGCGTTGGCGGGTGAAGATTCCTTTCTTGTTCCCCAAAACTCGAGTGGTCCCTGTAGAGAAGTTATAAAATAAAGAAATAAACCAAGCTCTTCCTGGCTCTGCTCTGAGCTGTTGCAATGTAGATACTAAACCAGGCCAGGTGGAAGAGACCTCTGCACTTTCTCCTGCACAGTCAGGTACAGCAGGGAAGCCTGGCAGGATCCAGCTGCAATTCCTTGTTTTTACAGCTGGGGAGCTGGGACACTTAACGGGGCAGTGCCCATTGATCAGTATTGTATCTACAATAGATTGGCTCCACCTTCAGATGGGATGGAGGAAATGGTGATAACTGTTATTCACTGTCCTGTGTGGTATCTGGATTCTTTTTGCCTGTTTTAATTTTCATAGGAAATTAGATAAAAAGATTGCAACATGCAGAGAGACTGGAACTGCATCTGTGTGTGACCTTGTCTACATTTTCTCAGTCCTGTTTGAAGCTGATGCTGCTTTTCTGGCCACTGCCATCACTGAGCTTTTCCAGTGCCTGTCCTGGTGCTCTGCAGGGTGTTTGAGTGCTGTTCCTCCCTCTCACTGCTCACCACCCCACCCCACTGCAGCTGGCAGAAGCACAGAACAGGTTCATCACTAGACCTGAGTTGTGATTGTTCCATTTCTGTGGGACTGCACTGTGAATTAAGGAATTTCTCTTACTCTGTGACAGCACTTATCTGTTAATAACGGGTGGAGTGGCATGGTGAGACAGTTGTGTGCCAGAGTGGCATCTGCTCCTCTACTGCTAAACCTCTACCAAGTTAATAATGATGGTTTAAGGTGCTCTGTTCCCAGTTGTAGGTGATGTGGGAAGCAAGTGAGATGTCCCTGACAGCTGCCTGAAGCTCTGAATTGAGGGTGGCCAAAAAACCAGGAGCAATCTGAGTCTCTCACAAGCTTCCCCTGTGCATTGTCTCTGTTCCTGGGAGTATCTGTGCAGGAGAAAGGATGAATTAAGTACAGGCAGGAGCTTCCCTCTTGGCCCTGGTCATGCTGGATTTTGTGACAAAAGCAGCTGTGCTCTGTCCTGGTAAACAGAGAGCTTTTTGTCCTACCCTCCAGCACAACATTTGTGTGGCATCAACCACTAAACTCCTAAGGAGGACGGAGAGGTGTTTAGAATAGAAATAAAAGCTTACCTTGATTGGTCATGAAATCAGCAAAATTCCAGATGAGCTCCCCAATCACGTACTCCTTCCTCTTCTTGTCAAAGACAGAGTGGTACTCCCTGAGCAGGGCCTGCTGGTACTCCTCACTGAACATCAGGGGGGGGTCCTGCAGCCACGACAACAGGGTGAGGGGACACATGATGCCAGCAGAGCCACTCCCACTGCCTGAGGAACTATTCCTCAACAGAAACTCTGTGCTTGCTTGGTTTTCTAATTGTGCTGCATTTACAGTGGCTGTTGTGACCATCAGCAAACACAAAATTCCAGGAATTCCCAGGGGAGTTCCCCTGGTGGTCTTGGTCACAAAGGGACAGGAGTGCCACCCCCCCTGCATAGGACAGCACCAGGAACCTCCATTCTCCAGGGTTTGCTTTCATTTAAGCATTTTCTATCACTGCCAAAGGACAGATTTTGGAGTCCCCTTTAGGTAGACAGTGAGTGGCAGAGCTCTCTGGTTTTGGTGGAGCAGGATCCCAATCCTGGAGCCTTTTGGACACTCCCAGCTGAAGTATCTCCCAACCAGGCCAGGCCCAGTGGTGCCACCCTCTCCCAGTTCCATTTTGCTGATCTGGAAGAGCTTTTTCTATCTGGCAAACACAACACTCACACTGTGCAGTCCAGGCACTGCGTCTGCTCCATATTCACTCTGGATAATGGGTTTTTGGTAGGTTTTATACCAGTTCTCAAACTGGGCTGTGAGTTGGAGTGAAATCACTTCCAGGTGGCCTGGGTCGTGGTACCAGGAGAAGTAGCTGTTCACACAAATCACATCCACATAGGGAGCCTGCAGAAAACAAGGTGAGAGTGTTTTGGCACAGACTTCAACCTTCTCCTGCAAACTCAAATCCTCCTTTGGGTTCATTTAACAGAACCCAGGTTTATTATACATAGAATGAAGTGTTTCATCGCTCAGGCCCTCCAAACATCATACCTTCCCCAGAAAAAAAAGCAAAAAAGGCAGGATAAATTTAATAAGCTTACAGCATTAATTTGGCATTTTTCTTACAGATTAGGAGGTCACAGCAAAGAGTTAGACAAGATCAACATGTTTAATTCTCAGGTTTGTTAGAAGTTTTTTGTTTCTAAGATGTCTCTCGCTTGCTGGTACATTTAGATGTACTTTTTCTTTTTTGAGTATTGGAATGTGATTATCAAGTGAGTGGTCAAATATTTTGACTAGCAACTAAATTTTGTGCATCAATGGTGCAATACTAAGACTAAAGCATTCTGCAAGTTATTTGCCATTTCTACCACATGGACAGTGTGATAAAGGGGCACAAAGCCCTCTCGAGATAAAGTGATGTTGTATGTAACTTGTTCAATGTTCTCTTAACATGTTTTGTAATAAAAAGAAAAAAAAGACGTTCTAATATCATATCAGTGTATGAGAGATCTGTTCTTTGGGTTTGTTTGCCTGAGCTCCTCCAGTTGGGCAGAGTGGGAAAGGGATATCCAAAAGCAGATTCTTGCTGGGCTCCTTCAAATTTAAGGTCATCAGAGGTTTTGTTGGTTGTTTTTTTTTTTTTTTTCAGAGCTGCACCCATTCCTGCTAATTATAGGTCAGTTTAGGAGAAATCCAAAGTATAACCTGCAGCAAGGACCTGTGGTAGCACCAACTCACCTGCTAGAAGTGATTATTGGACAGTAGTGCCCAGGATCTACCCTGGAAACAAATACAGGTGTTAAAAATCCTTAGTCCATGCTATGAAAGGCCCAAAATCCAAGGGAAGTGCTTTTTTGTTATTTATCCAGCTCTGGGGCTTTAACTGTGGAGCTGGGGGAGCTTTTAGATTATTCAACACAAACAGACATCTGCCAAAGAAGATCTAGAGCAGTTAAAAGCAGGAATTAAAGCAAAGCTTCCTTCCTTTAGACTTCCACAAGGGTTGTGAGCATTTTAAAGAGGTTTAAGCTTTGGCTTAATTGCAAGTGAAAATCCTGAGCATTAGTAAACACAATCAATGGCACAGCAAAGCATGGCAATATTAATGGAATCCAGGGGCACAATCCTGCACACAAACAATTGTTCTCTCTTACAGATCCTTTTTTTTTTTTTCAGCTGGACTGTAAACTACAGGATAAGGTGATTTTTACTAGAAACAAAAATGTAATTTTTCTTTTGCCTTTCCCTGCTAAATATCTCCAGTAAACTTGGGGGGAAAGTACTATAAAACAAGTGGCAAGAGGGGGAAATTTAATGCATGAATTTAAAAAAACAAAAAAAAAAAGGAAGAAGCTAGAAAATAAGCAAACTTACACCACGATCAAGAGCGTAATTAGCATCTGTCACAAAGGTGACTGGTCTGGAGGGGTCGAGAGCTTTAGTGTGAGCTATCAGTGTCCTGTTTGCAAACAGTAAAGCAAGACTTCAACAACAGCATGGAGAAGCACAGCCCCCTCTCCCCAGGCTCTGCGTCCTTCCACCCCCCAGCCAGAGCTGGTTTTGATTTAGCAGCCAGAGTTTCAAAGAAATAAAGAGAATATCTGTCACCAAGTGGTTGCTCTGCCACTTGAAAAAGAGCAGAGTGGAACACACCAAGCACAGGCACATTGGCTGGTGGTGGCAGCAGCTTAGAAGTTGAAGGGACAGTTGAGTTTGAGGACAAAACTGTAAAAAGGGAACTGGGAAGTTTCTGAACGACTTGTGGGATGTGTTCCTGAGGCCCTGTGCCACAGCAGGCAGAGGCTGGATGCTTTGGAGGAAGCCCTGAATGAGGGAGATGGGACGGAATGGGACAGTCAAGCTCTGCTGCTGCCCTGACATTGCAGGAGGCTGGTGGAGAATGAAACTTCACAGTTCTCTCTTAATGCACCTACAGCTCCCAGGGACAGTCTGCTGCCCATTACAGAGCTGCCTCTGGGCCATCCAAAGCTTAAATCTCTTTAGAAATAAAACCAATGGGTTTGCAGGGACCCACAGCAGTGGCTTTGAAGTGGGGAGCCACAGAACAAATAAGCAGCACTCAGTGCAGAACCTTGTGTTCAGAATTAAAGGCCAGTTATTTTACAGCTTTGCTGTAATTCTCAAAGGATTCAGCACTCATCCTTCAGTGCTAACAAGGAACATTCCATTCCCACCAGGTCTAATTCTGCTTAGCTCAAGAAGAGATGCTCAATCCAAGTGGACTCCTGGTAATTTTGTGGAGTCTCAGTGTTCAAAACCAACAGGTTTGAGACAGTTGAGCAGTTCTGAGCATCATTTCAACACATGGAGCAGTTCCATTTTAGTTTGCATCTGTAGCTTCAGCTCCAAGGTTCCCAAAAAACACCTGTCCTCCCTTTACTACCCCTCTGTGCCATCCCAAAGGAAGAAGAGGCATCACCTGCCCAGAGAGGAGGCACTTACTTGAAGTAGTGAGCAGCTGGGGGCAGCTCAGACGCCGGCTCGTTGGCCACTGACCACATCACCACCGAGGGCCTGTTCTTATCCCTGCGCACCAGCTCCTCCATCACAGCCAGGTGATGCTGCAGGGACTTGTTCCCAAAGCTCTCGCTGGAAGACAGGAGGAGGTGAGGGTGTAAAACCCATCCCCTCTGCCTTTCCCTGGGGAAACTCAGCCTCTGGGCACAGCAGAGCCTTGGTGCTGAGGATGCCTGAGGACGGCTTCTGCCCTATTTCCCCAAAGTTTGCACAGTTCAGGGCTGTGGTTTGGGTTCGTTAATGGAGCCATGTGGCAAAATATGGCAAAATGCCCTGGGGTTGCCCAACATCGAGGCACTGGTGGCGCAACGGGAGATTTCCAAAGAGAGCAAAGTGCTCTCATTATCAGCACAGCGGGTGGGACGCTGAGGACGAAAGTGTAAAAAGGGTAATGGGACACTGGGAAAGAGCTCAGAGAGGAGCAGAGGAGGGAGGGGCAGCTCTTACGGCAGTTTGATGCCCACCCCCGGGCTCTCGTCGATGACCACGATGCCGTAGGCGTCGCACAGGTCCATGATCTCCTCGGCGTAGGGGTAGTGGCTGGTGCGGAACGAGTTGGCTCCCAGCCAGCGCAGCAGGTTAAAGTCCTTCACAATCAGGGGCCAGTCCAGGCCTTTGCCACGGATCTGGGGGCAGAGAGGAATCACCCCTTGTGAGCACAGCTCCCCTGCTTGATCCAGATCCAGCCCCAGAGCTGCCTGAGACCCGGGAACTCAACAGCCACTGTCACAGTCAGAGGGGTTTGGGTTGGAGGGGGCCTTAAAGCTTGTCTCATTCCACCCCTCTGCCATGGACAGGGACACCTTCCACTAGCCCAGGCTGCTCCAAGCCCCATCCAACCCGGCCTGGAACGCTTGCAGAGATGAGGCAGCCACAGCTGCTCTGGGCACCCTGTGCCAGGGCCTTCCCACCCTCACAGCAGACTGACTGAAAGCTGTGGCCGGGAGATGCTTCAGTGCTTCACCAGCACATCCAGGTGCCCTGAGGGATGGCAAGACCGTGGCAGGACCAGGCACGGTGTCCCCTTAGTGCTTAGCCTGGGAGGAGAGCGTGAGGAAACAGCTCCTTGGGGAGGGGAGGGGAGGTGCCACCTCAGCAGTGTGAGCTGAGGCGCCCCGGGGTGCCCCTGCCGTGGGTGCCACACTTACATCTGCATCCTCGTGCTTGTTGACCCCGTGGAAGTAGAAGGGCCTGCCGTTGATGAGGAACTGGCTGCTGGTGACATGCAGGGTGCGGATGCCGACCGGCAGCGTGTACACGTCCTCCAGCAGTGCCCCGCCCAGCTGCGCCTGCATCTTCACCTGCAGGACCAGGCAGGGATGGAGGGACCCTCACAAGGATGCCCAGTGCTCCCTCCTCTGTCCGTGAGGGAGATTTTGGCCCCACATCCCCTTCCCAGCCCTCAGCACACAGCCAGTTCCTCACTGCTGCTGTTGTGGGGGAGCCAGGTCTGACTACACAAAAAATAGAAACGCAAGGTGTGGAAGTTGAAGGATGAAGAATGAGCCCCTGGATGACTCTTTTGGCACTTGCTCATCCCAAGAGTTGAATGTCTTTTCCCCATGTCACCCGCCAAGGCCATTTCTGTGCCCTGCACCTCGATGCCAGCCAATGACTGACACATCACCTGCTCCCAGGTGTGACCCTGAGCCCCTGGAAACTCAGAGCAGCTCATCCTCCCTGACTTCTGCACCTGAACATGGCTTCTGATCCTTGACTCTCACAGAATCTCCCAGGCTCGAGCCACTGAAATCATCCTCTCCTTGGAGGAGATGGATTGGACCCTCAGTGTGAAGGGCCAGCACCTCAGAGCACACTCCAGGAATGCCCTTCTCTCTGCCAGACCCTTCAGAAGCTGCCAAAGGTTGATTTGATTACTGCCTAATTAGCAGTGCCACTCTGGTCACACGCACAGGACCCCTGAGAGGAGAGGACAGAGGATGGGCCACAAGGCCTGAACCCCATTAAACACACACACAGAGGAGGAAATGCCACTTTACCTCCAAGGAGTACAGGTATCCAGGGTTCTCGTGCATCAGGTAGGGCCACCAGAGGTTTGGGTTGAGGACTTTGAGCTCTCCCACTGGGCCATCACCTGTAGCAACCACCTTCCCCTCTTGGTCACATAAACTCAGGGACAAGGAATAGGCTGTGCTGCCAACCACTGACACCTGATAGTGCACCACAGCTGGCTCAGGGGAAACAGAAGACAATCAGAGACTGCAATAGACAGCTCAGCCTCAGGAAACAGCCACTAGGAAACAAATTCAATCAGACCCCTGCAGGGAATTTTCCCTGCTGCCCTTGTCAGCCCTGTCTGGAGTCTGAGGGAGCTGCTGTAATTGCTCGGGACCTACCAGCACTGTCTGACGAAGTGCTTGTCACAGTGATGTCATCGATGTAGGCAGCAGGAGTGGTGTAAAGCACAACGGGGCGGTGGATTCCGGCATAATTAAAGAAATCAAACCAGATGTTCTGCACAAAATAGTTCTTGGGGTACCTGAGTGAGCAAGGCAGCAGAAACGGCTGCGTTACACTTCATTACACAGCTGAAGGCAGCACATGGATGCTGGCAGTGCAAAATAATCCTGTAAAATATATTTACAACAGGCTGGATCTGTCTCTCAGCTGCTACACTGAAGGATTTCAGTTAACAAATATCTGATGCCCAAAGATTTTGATCCCGCAGGAGAGCTGGTTCTTGCACCTTCCAGCTGAATCCAGGCTTCTCCAACCTGCCCTTGATTCAGCTTGACAAATCAACCTGAGCTCCCCGTGCACAAAACAGATGCAATAACTCACTGCTGACTCCTGACAGCACCACAGCTTAAACTCCTCACTGTTCCACCAATGAAACCACCACAAACACAACCCCACAGAGGGATTTCTGAACCAGCAGCTGAATAAACTCCCCCTCTGCCACCCCTGGGACGAGCCCAGCAGTAAAACAGCCCAGCAGCTCACCTTGATTTGTCACTCATGTAGTGGATGGAGCCTGGGGGCAGCGTGTGGGGGCTCAGGGTGTTGTTGAGGGCCACAGTGATGCGGCAGAGGGTCCCTGGGCTGCCCTGCAGCACGCTGCTGATCTCAGCCTCAAAGGGCAGGTGCCCCCCTTCGTGCTCCACCACCTGCACCCCGTTCACCCACTGCAAAAAAAAGACACAAAAAATGGGTTATTGGGATTTTGTAGAGAGCAGAGCACGGAGAAGGGAAGCCCAGCTATAAGGAGCACCTGGGCTCTTGGTCCTCGAGGGATCAGTCTTGATCTTTGAGGGATCTCCCTTTGCTGGCAGCTAGGTCTGGGTCACCGAAAGTGTCACTGAGGGACACAGTTTGGGGCAGATCCACTAATCAGGAAACGTTTAGTTACCAATCCCAAAACTGCAGGATCAGATCAGAGAAATTGAAATTCATCCTTGCTGGGGAAAACACGAGTTAGGGAAGGGGATGCAGAATCGAGGCAGGGACGCATTTGCTGAACAAACCATAGAACTGACTTTAGTCCAGCCCAGTTTAGGAAGCACAGGGCCAAGCCCCGAGGCACGTACCACGATGGAGTAGTAATGGGCACTGCCGAAGCGCAGCACCACCCTGGGGGCGGGATCGCCCTGCAGCCAGCGCGGGGGGAGCAGCACCTCCTTCTCGTACCACACCCAGCCGATGTAATTCTCCAGGCTGCGGTCCTGAGTGATGTCGTTGAAGCTGGCAGGCACTGGCATGTCAATCACAGGGCCGGTCTGGCAGGAATTCCACGGAAAAGGAAGGAACAGGTTTTTTAAAAAGATGGATTTTACTGCTGGAGGTGTCCCTTTCCACTGACAGCCTTACGATCCCTTTGCCAAGGGGAAATACTTGGGAAAAGCTGTTTAAAAACTGCCGAGATCTATCACAGCTCCTGTTCAAGCCCTAATTAGCACCAGGCACAGGAACCTGCCTGTTCCTACAGGAAGCAGCTGCTCCTTTTCCTCTCCTGCTGTGCAATGAAACGCTTTCATTAATGGCTCTGGCATCATGGAATCAGAGAGGTGAGGGGGAAAAAATCCCCAAGCCCAGGTTGTTGTTTCAGCCTGGGGCTTCCCAAAGCTGGGAATTTCCCCTGAGCAATGTGGGGGTTGTGGTGCTGTTTGTCAGCTAAGAGCTGTAGTAAAAGGGTAGCAAGAGTAATGGATATTTTGGGCCAGTAAGGGATCTTCTGGGATATTTTTGTCTCCATGGAGACTGTTTGGGATGAGTTCAGCCTTTCTCACTGCGTGACAGCAACAGAGATTCCTCAGGATTACAACAGAATCCATTCAGTCACTTATCCCAATATAAGGATTAGAGGGAGGCAGTGTCACAGTACATTGAATATTGAGGAATCCAGACGCTGTTACCAAACAGAGCTGTTCATTTTCAGCACCTTCTGCACTCGGGATGTTGCACAAAGGAGTTCTGCAGCTTCCCCTTTCCTGAGGAAGCCTCAGGAAATGGAATGAGGAAGGTCTGGGCACCCAGCGTGGGCATCATGTGCGTGGCTGACTCAGCACTGGCACTGCAGAGAGCCCTCATCAGAAAATCCTAGTGGGAAAATCTTTGGGTGGGGAAGAGAACTTTCTAGTATCTGATGCAGGAAAACCCTTGCCTGGGCTGGCCAGGACCTGTGTGTCCTTCAGGGAGATTATCTGAGGTCTAAAACAGGTTGAGCATGCTCATCTAAGTCTCCCTTGGGTGGGACATGTTTCAGGATTCCTCTCCTCCTACAAAACTTCCAGCAGCACAGTGCCCTTCAGTTCATCTCTCCTTCCACAATTCGGCAACAAAACCGGCCAAAAGGCTAAAAACAGAAATAATGAATGACTTATGCATTTTATGCATAAAATCCGTACTCTTTTCTTTCAGGTAATGCAGTTAATTTCCAAGTAGACCCCAGTCGCACCAAAACTTGTCTACCAGCACTCTGAAATTTTGGAATAAACAATTCCCAGTGCCCTTTCCAGGCAGGTTTTTGCTGATTCTGTGCTGCTGGAAGCTCGGCGCTGTGCAAGGTTCCTGCAGCACGGGACACCTGGAGGTGAATGGGGTTCATTCAAACTCTGTCTGCCTTCGGAGCAGCACCGGGGGGAATTATCAGGGGCTGCTAATTAGGAACTGCCTCAAGAACAACCTGCGCACGGCCATCACCGTGGGGCGAAGGGCTTCGCCAGCCCGGTGGGGAAGGAGGCAGGGAAAGAGGAAGGGAGGGAGAGAGAGAGAAGAAAGAAGCGGAGCCCCCGCAGCGGGCCGGAGCCCGGTTCGGAGGGGAAGGAGCGCACCCCGTGCCCGGCGATGGGCAGCGCCCGCCCCGCTCCCCGCTACCTGCCGGAGCGGCCGCCGGTACCAGCGCTGCGCGAACCCGGCGTCCCTGCCCGGGGACAGATCGGCGCGGAAGCTCCAGAGGCCGCTGAGCTCCCTGAGCTCGCGGGACGGTGTGTCCCGGGGCTGCAGCATCCCGGCGGGCCCGGCCGCCAGCCCCGGGAGGAACAGCAGCAGCAGCGGCAGCGAGCACGGGCCGGGCACGCCGCTGCCTGAGGCGGCCGGCGCCATCTTGGTTGTGGGCAGAGCCCGCTGAGGGAAGGGCGGGGCCGGGGCGGAGGG